>LBNU01037406.1:24459-79857 GCA_014162995.1 Artemisia annua | reverse complement strand
TTACAACCATATGACGGGTAGTCATACAATCATGTGACGGGTAGTCATACACTTATATTTATGGTTATCGTATAACATTCATTTTCCTAAACCTATGATTTCTCACCAACATTATTGTTGACCGTTTTAGCAATGTATTTTCAGGTTACTAAGATAACAACATGTGACTTGCATATGGACCATCATGGAGTCGAAGAGTCGACGCGTCTTACCTTTCATTTTATGCACTTATGTAACGGTTGATCAAGTTGAACTATTTTTCATGAACTTGTAACATCATTTTGGGACCTATTTTGTAAACTCTGAATGTTTTAATGATCAAACGTGGTATTTTCAAAACGACACTTTAGGTCGTTCAATGTAACCTTGTATGAGATGCCCTGTTCGTTACACCCAGGTATTCCATTCCGCTGCCGTATAACAGGTAAATTCAGGGTGTGACATTCTCCCTTGGTGGGAGAAGGTATTTATACTTACAATGGAGTGAATGCCTCTACTAGGCTGTGGAGCGGGATGACAGAGGGTAAAAGACCCGACCCGACACCACGAATACTAACTAAAACTAAGCTACGTATTAACTACTATATTAAATACTACGAGCTATACAATGCTTTAAAATACTTGGGGTGACCGAATCTTCTGTAGGAAAAAACGTATTCCTACAATCCCCCCCTAAGGGAGGTCACCCCGGAAATTAAGTCTTGAATTCCAGCATTGAGACCTTTGTCGATGTCTTTGTAGCTTGTAGTTGTTGATTCTTCAATGTAAAGTACTTTGTGCCTTCAGCAGCGGACTCTAGATGACTTGCTTTATGTGTAGGATGATCTTTGGTATTGCTTCGTGTTGATCATCCAAATAAGTAGCTTCAAGTAATCTTTGAGTTGAAGTGTCTCTATTGTGAAGTTGCGACTATCTTTGTGTTGTCATGCTCACACTTTTCTGGATCATGATCTTCTGCATCATAGTTGTGGAAGCATAGTTGAAGCCCATTCCAAGATCATGATATCTTTGAGTTTGATGTTGAAGTGTGAGCATGAGGTGATGAATCGACATCTTTTCAGCAATCAGTAGCAACCGCCAACTTCTTTGTCTCTGGTGGGAATACGCCTTTCCCACATGCTCATAACCACTTTGCTGAGTGAATCTCCATGGTTGTGTTGATCTGAATGCTCCTTTTAGTGGTTGGCATGAGCATGTGGAACTAGAGTGATAGTGGTGAAAATGATAAGTTTGGTATTTTGAGCTGCATAAAACTTGGTTAGTAATAAACATACCAGCACTTACAGGTTCGGACTTCAAGATCGTCAACAGCATAGTGTGGAGACTTTCTCTAATCCTTACCAAGGCCATTCCTAATCGGATGCCCCCGAAAGGGCTTTCACTGACATACCGAAGTACACCAACGATTAGGTGAGTCGCTGGAGATCACCCCACGACTGTAGACCTTTTGGAACACCACCGCGAACACTAAGCGTAATCCACGAGAGATTACCGAAGTGACCTGCTGTCAGGGCTGTTTGATGTTGACCCTGGCAGGAGTTTTCACTCAATCACTGGGAAATACATATGTATATTCCCTCATAAGTGTTCTTGGCAGATTGCTAAGATCTGCGAAGGACTCAAAATATTACATCTGGTGCCCTTGATGTTGAACAACCAGTGTAGAAGGATTAAGTGTTCCTATGCGATCTTTTGATGCATCTCGTGGCTCTAGACTCGATAAGTGCAATATTGGTTATCCTATGCGAAGACTAGGGAGGGGTCTCCTGTTTCAATATCAACCATCTCTAGGAAATGAGTTGATAGATTACACCGGTTCCCCGTGAGAATGAAACAAGCTCTTTTAAGAGAACTTGAGTGGCTGGAAGGTTTAGTGCAGTGCGTCACTGGGTCCATGACGTCTTGTCTTCAATACCGATGTTACCTTAGTAACAATCAGTAGCATATGAGTTGAACCCGGTTTCTGCCCTAAGGTTGAATAATTGGAGGGCTATTTCATTTCAGCATTTCTCATTTCATTTCTTTTTAATTCTTCAACCCCTTCAGTGCTTACCGAGACTTCATTACTACAACCTTGTTGGGTTTGTTCCAGTCCTAGCTCAATCTCAGTCGGCACTCTTCCCTTTCTCACTTTTCTCCTTTTTTCAATCATTCCTAAGGACTTCTAATCTATCTATTGCATTGTCCCTGGGAAGATCCCTCCGGTTCTGGTGGATCATGGGAGCATATACCTGATGAGACGAAAAGTGTTACGCTTTTAGGGGGTCATTTAAGCCCTAATTCGTATAAATATGATCAAATATTGCCCTAAATCGTTCCTTTTGTCATTTTAGGAACTTTTGAGAGGAATTCTAGAAAACATGCATATTCGGACGTTTTTGGAGCATAAAAGTGAAGAAAACGACAAAGTCTCAAAAGATGGTGATTTATAACCTGACGGCGTCAGAAGTCACAAGGTGACGCCGTCAGAAAGTCTTGACAAAAGAGTGAAATCCAATTTTCAAATGACGGGCCAGAGGAATTAACACCTGACGCCGTCAGGTGTTGGGAAAAGTAGGCCATCAGGAGTAAAGTTAAAGAGTGACGGCCCAGAAGAGTTTATAAGGTGACGGCTTCAGAAGTGGATCTAGGCCGTCTGAGAAACTTATTGGCGGCGAGCTGACGGCGTCAGCCCTTATAACCTGACGCCGTCAGAGTGTAAAATCTATATATAGTTTTCTAATTTTCATTCATTAGTGTGGAACTTTGTGGAGAACTTTTAGGGCAAACCCTAAAGTCGAATTTCCTGTACTTTTTAGGGTTTCCAACCCTTGGAACCCTCATGCTTAATTAAAGATAAGTCTTCACTTCAATTCAATCAATATGTCTATGTGTTGGTTGATTATATCTTTTGCTTGTCTTTTAATTAACATGTGTAGCTAAATTCTTCTTGTGTTTGCTTAGATCTAATGAAACCTAACTATTAATTATTGGTTGATTGGTGTGTGTTGTTGTTTGTTGGGATGATTGTTCCATCAATGTTAGGCTCAAGAAAACTGGCCAACCTCCTTTATGGTAACGTGCTTGAACGTCTTGGGAAACATGTAGCCAAGGCATACTAGGCTATTAAGGTAGTATTTAACGCATGAGCCACTGTTTACAACCCCTATGGTTGTGCCGTGCATGGCATAGGGCGAGATAAGAGCTCATAGAATTGGAGAGATATGTATGCCACTCCATGAGTTATTAGGAATACACCCTTCATCCACACAAGTAACATACATATCAATTAACCGGTAAAAGATAGTTAGGGAGTAATGAAATCTAAGTAAACACAACTTTCTCCATATTGTTTTCACAACCACAATAGTTTAGATATTTATTTTATTTTAATTTGCATAAGTAGTAAACTTGGGTTAGTTGACTAGCAACTAATTCCGCCCTTCTTCCAAAACCGAGATTTTACTTGCTTTCCATAAAACATAAAAATACAAAAAGAATCTTCCTTCCACCCTTAGACCTATTAGAGTAGTTTTTCTATCCTAACGAACACTATTCCCTGTGAGAGAACGATCAATCCCCCGTACTTACCACTATCCTATACTACATCGGTCAGGTACACTGCCTGGTGGGGTTGTAAGCCTCTTGAGATCCCTCGAGAGGTAAAACCTGTTGTAAGGTCACAAAACCACGCATAAAGTTTTTGGCGCCGTTGCCGGGGAATAGTTATTGTTTTGTAGAATTTTTATTTCTTTAGGTCTACTCACTAGATTCCTTTCTAGTGAGATTTTTATTTTCTTTTTCTAGGATTTCTTTAGTCTATCTTATTCTTTGTGCCTTTGTTCGTAATACTTCTTCATGAATAATATTGATCATTTGATCCCTGTTATTCGTGTTTTCCGCCGTAGAAATTTTCAGTTACCCAACCTACCCCCTATTGTTGAAAACGAAAACCCACCAAACCTATCACCTGATCATCACTTTGACAACCATTCTGATATGGACGAATCTGACCACGACACCGACCATGAAAATAGCCCTTTTTACTATTCGTCGGATTCCGATGAAGACCTTGGGACTGGGGAAGTAGTAGATGACCCTGAAGGGGATGAAAGAGCTAACCCTCTAGATTATGTTGACCCTAGAACAAAGATTGAGAAAGATAGTTTGTTTAACATGCAATTCCCTTGCAAAATTAGATTTAGAAGCTTTGACGCCTACCTTAATTCATCTTTGCCAATGAACATCATCACACATGCTGAATACAATAAAATCAATGTAAATGAGTTAGATTATCAAGGAAATATTATTGCTAGGGCTAAGACTTTGCATGTGTTTGTGGGGAGCTTTACCTATCAAACGGACTTTATGGTTATGGAAGATCTAAGAGAGTTTATTGATAGTAACCTCACCCAAGTTGTGTTTGGGAAGCCTTTGAAAAGACTGACCAACTTAGATGAAAGACTAATGGAAGGGTTGATCACATTCTCAAATGGGGATGAGGATTTTGTTTATCAAATGCCCCGCGCACACCCTAGGTATAACAACTTTTCTATTGAGAAATGTAATAGGTTTCCCCCTTGTGATATATTAAGTGAGAACGATATTAGAAAAGGACTTAAGTACCCCTATGAGAAGAACAAGAGGTACTTTCGAGGATGCTTAGAGCTTAATGATGATTATAAGAAGGATGAGGCGACAATTAGGTGGCTCACGCTTGGATATGTGAGCATTAGTGACACTAGATGAGAACCCGTGACTTTGAGTCTAGCTACAAGACTCGTAAATAAAGAAAAGCGCTTCTTGGGAGGCAACCCAAGCTTTATTTATTTTATTTGTTTTTGTGTGTTTATTTGATTTTATTTGCTTCCGTATGTAAGTTACATTTCTTAGTTATTGATTCATGCTTCAAACTAAATTGTGAAAATGCTTTATTTTGTTTTTAACTTCGTCTTAACTACATATAAAGGTATTTTGCAAAAGCTAAGTGTAAGGGAAATCCAAATCGGTTTATATAGAACGAATGAACATGAATCATAACAATGAAATTAACTTACATATTAGTACTTGTTTGAGTCAAATGCTTGTATCGAGTCATAATGAATTTTTGCAGGAATTCCAGGAAGTAAGATTTAGATTTTCCAGAATTTTTCTCGGAAGCTTAACATGAGAATTCTGTCAGAACTTTCTGACGGCATCAGGATTAACACCTGACGGCGTCAGGCTATAATTTTTTGCAAATTTTGAAAGTTTTGTATTTTTCCAGAAACTTAAAAAGTTTTGTCAATTATTTAACTTATAATCTCCAGGAATTCTGCAAAATATTCATTCCTCAAGCATTATATCTTATTATGTAGATTTTACCGCCGATTTTACGCGAGGTTGGCCTTTACCTTTTTCAGGTTAACAGGTTATTTTGGATAAGAAGACGTTTATTACTTTGGAAGGGAAGCTTTGAACGTTCGTCTTTCTTGGAAGAAGATCTAACCATTTTACCTCACTATCCACAACAAACGATTCAGGGGAGTATTTGATTTAATTCTTTCATTTTATTTTTACGTCTTTTATTTTAACATTGGGGACAATGTTCGGTTTAAGTGTAAGGGGGTAAATGAAAGCACCGTTGAGAATATACTTACGCTTGATGTTTTGCTTTGTTTGATAGTAAATTTGTAATAAAACCATGAGAAATATTTGTTAGGGCAATTTTAGCGCCAATTTAAAATTTTTTACAACATTTAGAAGTGAAACCTTAATCTTAATGAGCGTCTCATGGATAGGAAATTTTATGACTAGCACAAAACCGTACTACTAAAAAATTTTTCCACCCCAAATATGTGAGGTTAGCCCCTAGAAATGGTAGGAAAAGCATCCATCTTTGGTGCTATGATGTGTGTACCGGTAGCATTTAGATTCTAGAACTTGCGTTAGGACCATCTCAAATCCACAAGTGAGACTACATTCGTGTAGTTAAGATCTACTACATGATAAGAGGCATTAGGATTAACCCATTGTTTTACACCCGTATATTTGTTATAATTACATTGACTTCATTGGTCAAGTAATTCTCCCACACCCTTTGCGTTGTATCCATTTTTGGTACACGATACCCCTAGTACACCCGTCCGAGCCTATCCTTTCGCTTCGATCTTTGAGCATCTTACTCAAAGTGAGAATTTGTTTACACCCCACTAAATGTACACCCAAATCGCCTTAGCCTACCTAGTATGCACTCACCTTTAGTGCATTATTGTGACAACATTTGTGTTAAACCCTTTGTTAATTATCCGGTCAATTACATGGTTGCTAAGTTAAGTCATATCCTTGTACATATTGTTTTGGGACGATTGGGACTCATGGGTAAAGTACTAGCGTAATGAAGTAATGGGGAAGAGCAACATTATTACCCCCATATGTGCTAAATATTTTTAAAAGTACTCAAAGTTTTTCGATTATCTTAATTCGAGTCATTAGAATAGTGATTGTAAAGTTATGTAAATATTCAAGTGTAGGGGAATGCAACTCCCCTATGATGTATTATTTTGGATGGTAGGGCAAGAGTGTATGAAAAAAAAATAATAAAAAATCGAAAAAGCAAGAAAAATACAAAAAAAATATGAAAAAGAAAGAAGAAAAACATACGGACTACCATCCCGTTTCCTTTTATGTTCTTTTTAGTTTTTGTTATTTCATTTTTAGACTAAGATTGAGTCGAGTCTTGACTTAAGAGATGAATTTAAGGTAGGCGCAAGCTTCTAAACCCAATTTTGCAAGGGAATGTGCATGTTAAACAACTATCTTCTCAATCTTTTTCTAGGTTCAACATAAGCTAAAGGGTTGCTCTGTCATACCTTCAGGTTCATCTACTACTTCATCCAAGGTTCTCACGGAAATTCACAATAGTAAAAATGGCCATCCGATGTCGGTGTGTTGGTCAGATTCGTCCATATCAGAATGGTTGCTCAAAGTGGATGATCAGGTGATAGGTTTGGCGTGTTTCGTTTTCAACCAATAGGGGGAAGTTGGGTAACTGAAAAATCCTACGGCGGAAAACACGAATAACAGGGATCAACGATCAATAGTACTCATGAAGAATTATTATGAACAAAGGCACAAAGAAAAAGATAGACTAAATAGAATCCTAGAAAAAGAAAATAAAAATCTCACTAGAAAAGAAATCTAGTGAGTAGGCTTAAAGAAATAAAAAGTCTACCTAAACAATAACTTATTCCCGCAGCGGCGCCAATAAACTTATTGCGTAGTTTTGCAACTTACAACAGTTTTACCTCTCGACGGATCTCAAAGAGGCTTACAACCACCAGGCAGTTGTACGCTGACCGATGTTAATAGGATAGTGTAAGTACGGGGGATTGGATCGTTCTCTCACAGGAATAGTAGTTCTTTTAGGATAGAAAAATACTCTAATTAGTCTAAGGTGGAAGGAAGGATCCTTTTTGTATTTTTATGTTTATGAAAGCAGTAAAAATCCGTTTGGAGAAGGCGGAATTAGTTTGCTAGTCAATAACCAAAGTTTACTACTTATGCAAATTAAAAAAAATAAATTATCTAAACTATTGTGGTTGTGAAAACAATATGAAAAAGTTGTGTTTTACTTAGATTCCTTATTCACGTAACTCATCTTTTACCGTTTAATTGATATGTATGTTTACTTGTGTGGATGAAGAAGGGTGGTATCCTAATAATATGGAGTGGCATACATTATCCTCTCAAATTCTATGAGCTCTTATCTCGCCCTAGCCAGACGCACACCATAGGGGTTGTAAACAGTGGCTCATGCGTTAAATTACTACCTTAATAGCCTAGTATGCCTTGGCCTACATGTTTCCTAAGACATCAAGCACGTTACCATAAAGGAGGTTGGCCAGTTTTCTTGGAGCGTAACATTGATGGAACAATCATCCCAACAAACAACAACACACACCAATCAAACCAATAATTAATATTAGTTTCATTAGATCTAATCAAACACAAGAAGATTTAGCTACACATGTTAAATTAAAGACAAGCAAAAATATAAACAACCAACAGCATAACATATTGTGAATTGAAGGTGAAGACTTACTTTAATTAAGCATTGAGGGTTCCAAGGGTTGGAAACCCTAAAAAGTACAGAAAATTCGTCTTTAGGGTTTGCCCTAAAAGTTCTCCACAAAGTTCCACCCTAATGAATGAAAATTAGAAAACTATATATCGATTTTACACTCTGACGGCGTCAGGTTATAAGGGCTGACGCCGTCAACTCGCCGCCATTAGGTTTCTCGGATGGCCTAGATCCACTTCTGACGCCGTCACCTTATAAAACCTTATGGGCCGTCACTCTTTAAAATATATCCTGACGGCCTATATTCTCTAACACCTGACGGCGTCAGGTGTTAATTCCAAAATTTCCTCTGGCTCGTCATTTGAAAATTGGATTCCACTCTTTTGTCAAGACTTTCTGACGGCGTTACCTTGTGACTTCTGACGCCGTCAGGTTGTAAATTTACCATCTTTTGAGACTTTGTCGTTTTCTTCACTTTTATGCTCCAAAAACGTCCGAATATGCATGTTTTCCAGAATTCCTCTCAAAAGTACCTAAAATGACAAAAGGAACGATTTAGGGCAATATTTGATCACATTTATACGAATTAGGGCTTAAATGACCCCCTAAAAGCGTAACACTTTTCGTCTCATCAAATACCCTTACACTTGAGATTTGCTTGTCCTCAAGCAAATGAGCTTTTATTCCAATCAAAATATGAGTTAGGGGTCATTTAACACGAATATAAAAGTAATTACAACAAATAGTTATTAGACCCTAATCATAACAAGCACGGAAATCATACACTAGCACCTCACAAATAGTGTTTGGATTCTCACATCTCTCAAATGTCATAAAGTTTATATCTCATAAATGGAAACGGAAAATAACACTCACTACCTGTCATAGCAAATAGATTACCATAGGCTTGGGAAAGGATCAATTACTCCTCCACTAGGCGTAAGCACCTAAGATAAACTATCAAAGAGGGCTTTATAAAGGGTTGTAACGTAAGGTGTAGGGATATGATAACACGGTTTGGTTGGAATAAAGGGTATTTTAGTGGTGGCGAGTTAATTATCATGATCAAATACATGCACTCTACATCGTTGCTTAAGTCAAGACTCGACTCAATCTTAGTCTAAAAATGAAATAACAAAAACTAAAAAGGAACATAAAAGGAAACGGGATGGTAGTCCGTATGTTTTTCTTCTTTCTTTTTCATATTTTTTTGTATTTTTCTTGATTTTTCAATTTTTTTTTCATACACTCTTGCCCTACCATCCAAAATAATACATCATAGGGGATTTGCATTCCCCTTACACTTGAATCTTTACATAACTTTACAATCACTATTCTAATGACTCGAATTAAGATAATCGAAAAACTTGGAGTACTTTTTAAATATTTAGCACGTATGGGGGTAATAATGTTGTTCTTCCCCATTACTTCATTACACTAGTACTTTACCCATGAGTCCCAATCGTCCCAAAACAATATGTACAAGGATATGACTTAACTTAGCAACCATGTAATTGACCGGATAATTAACTAAGGGTTTAACAAATGTTTTCACAATAATGCACCAAAGGTGGGTGCATACAAGGTAGGCTAAGGCGATTTGGGTGTACATTTAGTGGGGTGTAAACAAATTCTCACTTTGAGTAAGATGCTCAAAGGTCGAAACGAAAGGATAGGCTCGGAGGGGTGTACTAGGGGTATCGTGTACCAAAAATGGATACAACGCAAAGGGTGTGGGAGAATTACTTGACCAATGAAGTCAATGTAATTATAACAAATATACGGGTGTAAAACAATGGGTTAATCCTAATGCCTCTTATCATGTAGTAAATCTTAACTACACGAATGTAGTCTCACTTGTGGATTTGAGATGGTCCTAACGCAAGTTCTAGAATCTAAATACTACCGGTACTCACATCATAGCACCAAAGATGGATGCTTTTCCTACCAATTCTAGGGGCGAACCTCACATATTTGGGGTGGAAAATTTTTTAGTGGTACGGTTTTGTGCTAGTCATACAATTTCCTATCCATGAGACGCTCATTAAGATCAAGGTTTCACTTCTAAATGTTGTAAAAAATTTTAAATTGGCGCTAAAATTGCCCTAACAAACATTTCTCTTGGTTTTATTACAAATTTACTATCAAACAAAGCAAAACATCAAGCGTAAGTATATTCTCAACGGTGCTTTCATTTACCCCCCTTACACTTAAACCGAACATTGTCCCCAATGTTCAAATAAAAGACGTAAAAGTAAATAAGATGAAAGAATGAAATCAAATACTCCCCTGAATCGTTTGTTGTGGATAGTGATGTAACATGGTTAGATCTTCTTCCAAGATAGACGAACGTTCAAAGCTTCCCTTCCGAAATAATAAACGTCTTCTTGTCCAAAATAACCTGTTAACCTGAAAAAGATAAAGGCCAACCTCGCGTAAAATCGGCGGTAAAATCTACATAATAAGATATAATGCTTGTGGAATGAATATTTTGCAGAATTCCTGGAGATTATAAGTTAAAGAATTGACAAAACTTTTTAGGTTTCCGGAAAAATACAAAACTTTCAAAAATTGCAGAAAATTATAACCTGACGCCGTCAGGTGTTAACCCTGACGCCGTCAGAAAGTTCTGACAGAATTCTCATGTTAAGTTTCCGGGAAAAATTCTGGAAAAACTAGATCTTACTTCCTGGAATTCCTGCAAAAATTCATTATGACTCGATACAAGCATTTGACTCAAACAAGTACTAATATGTATGTTAATTTCATTGTTATGATTCATGTTCATTCGTTCTATATAAACCGATTTAGATTTCCCTTACACTTAGCTTTTGCAAAATACCTTTATATGTAGTTAAGACGAAGTTAAAAACAAAATAAAGCATTTTCACAATTTAGTTTGAAGCATGAATCAATAACAAGAAATATAACTTACATACGGAAACAAATAAAATCAAATAAACACACAAAAACACACAAAACATGGGTTGCCTCCCAAGAAGCGCTTTTCTTTATTTACGAGTCTTGTAGCTAGACTCAAAGTCACCCTATCCGACATAGGTGAGTTCCGCATCGAGGATATCCTTAGGGTTGATTTTGGTTGGAAGTTTCCTATCGGTGCGTTTAGTGAAGTATGACCTCTCAAAATTCTCTCCATCCGGGTCATATAAAGTTATCTTAATGTGCCACGATCCATCTCCTTCCTTAGGTGGCTTTTTCCAATCCCATTTGTGCTTATCACCTTCGCTTTTCCACTTATTCATGGCTAGGTTGATTGGCAAAACTCCTAGGAAGTCGGTCATCTTTCTAAAAACTAGGGGATCTTCAAAGGGATCTAGTTCGGTGTCCCTAGCTAAAAGTTGTTCTACCGTTTGTGTTCGGTTTACAAATTCTTCTTCTAGGTAGAATGGGCGTTGGGGTCCTATAAAGTCTCCTTCTAACCATGGTCCGTATCTAGAGGTCTTCCTATCGGGGGGTTCCTCAATGGTGTCATAGGCATGTTTCTTAACATCATAAACCGACCAAGTTTCTCCTTCTCCTACCGCTATCTTGGATTTCTTACAATCAATCATAGCACTAGCGGTGGCTAGAAATCCTCTTCCTATCAACAAGGGGCATGTGGGGTCGCTAACCATATCGAGGACGTGGAAATCGGCTAGCATTGTTAACTTTCCTATGTGAACTATCACGTCCTTTACTACTCCTACCGGGTATGCTACGCTTCCATCCGCTAACCCTATTATTACCTCGGTCTCTTCTAGCTTTCCTAGTTTGAGGGTGGTGTAGAGAGGTAGTGGAAGTAAGTTGAGGCTAGATCCAAGATCGGCTAGTGTGTCATAAGCTTCCGAATTACCAATCTTACATGGTAGGACAAATAGACCCGGATCATCTAACTTCTTAGGTAGTTTGTTTCGAACGAAGGCGGTCCCTTTCTCACCTAATTTGAGCTTCTTCTCATATTTTTCTAGTAGGGCGTTATAGTAGGGGGCTCGTTCTAACACATCAATAACCGGACGTTCAAGGTGGAGTTCCTTGAATTCTTCGTCGAGGTCTTGTGTGGGGGGTGTTTCAACTATGTTATCGACCGATTTGGCGTTGGATGCCTTACTCTCGTGGTCTTTTTGAGGGATTTGGGTTTGTTTGAAACACGTGCTCATGGCGTTGACCGAATAGTATTGTGGGCAAGAACTAGGGGACGAAACCGAAGAAATGGAGTTAACGTTTAGTTTCGGGTTCTTGACCGTGTCGCTCGGGAGGGCTCCCATTTCTCGGTCATTGAGAATCTTCAACAAAGAATCGATTTTATCGGTCATCTCGCTTTGCTTTTGTTTGAACTCGGATTCAAACTTGGATATACGAGCTTCTTGAGATGCCATAAATTTCGACATCAATCCTTCAAAGTTGTTGGTACTACCATAGTTGTTGGAAGGATTGTTGTTGAAGGTACGGTTTGAGGAATTACCGTTGGGTTGAAACCGGTTAGGTGGGTTGGAAGAATTGTTTTGGGGTGCGTTTTGGTTTGACTTCCACCTAAGGTTGGGGTGATTTTTCCATGAGGGGTTGTATGAATCTCCATAAGGGTTTGGCTCGGGTTTGAAAGTGTACCACTTATCTCCCGCTCCGTCGGTACGCGTGGATGCGTAGTCCGCAAAAGCTTGTTCGGGGAGTTCCATGCAATCACGAGTGTCGTGGGGACCACTACATAATTCGCACGAAGAAGTGATTTTGTTCACTTGGCTTGAAGGTTTAGGAGCTTCGTAGGATTTCATGAGAAACTTGACTTGGTCTTCAAGTTCTATGATCCTACGGTCGGAAGTGCTTGAATTATTCGAAGGCAAAGATATTGCCTTGACCGTTTTATTCAAATCACGGGGATCATTCCAACTTTCGTTGTCATATAGAGCAAGATCTTCTAGGAGATCCCATGATTGTTCCGCACTTAGATCACGTAGCTTGCCACCGGCCGCTTGGTCAATGGTTTGCCTCGTGTGGAGATTGATGTGGTCATAGAAGATTTGGACTTGGAGCCAAAGGTCTATGCCATGATGAGGGACTTTTTGGAGTAAGTCCTTGAATCGAGTCCATGCCTCGTAGAGGGTTTCGCCTTGGCGTTGTTGGAACGCCAAGATATCATTCCTTAGCTTGGTAGTTCTCCCCGGTGGGAAAAATTGAGCAAGGAAACGAGTTGTGAGATCGTCCCAAGAGGTGATGGATCCTGCGGGAAGTCGCTCAAGCCATTGACTAGCTTGGTCCCGTAGAGAGAATTGGAAGAGACGCAATCGGGTCGTCTCTCGAGTTGCAACATCAAGGTCTATGGAATCTACGATTTTGAGGAAATCCTTGAGATGTTGGTTTGGATCTTCGGAACGAAGTCCATGGAATGCGCATCCGCTTTGCACCAACCGGATGGTGTCGGATCGCAAGGGAGTGACATTGGCTCCTTGAGTGAGCTCAATGGTGTTTCGATAGCCAAGGTGGCTAGGTCGGGAATACTCTCCTAAGGTGCGGGGTCTAGGAGGTTGGTTTGGTTGTGGTGGGTGGTTTGGTTGAATTGGGTTGTTGGGATCAAGGATGTTACCACCTTCCATGATGGCGGATGGTAAAGATTACGAACAAAAACACGAAGAAAAAGATAGACTAAAGAAATCCTAGAAAAAGAAAATAAAAATCTCACTAGAAAGGAATCTAGTGAGTAGACCTAAAGAAATAAAAATTCTACCTAAACAATAACTATTCCCCGGCAGCGGCGCCAAAAACTTGATGCGTGGTTTTGTGACCTTACAACAGGTTTTACCTCTCGAGGGATCTCAAGAGGCTTACAACCCCACCAGGCAGTGTACCTGACCGATGTAGTATAGGATAGTGGTAAGTACGGGGGATTGATCGTTCTCTCACAGGGAATAGTGTTCGTTAGGATAGAAAAACTACTCTAATAGGTCTAAGGGTGGAAGGAAGATTCTTTTTGTATTTTTATGTTTTATGGAAAGCAAGTAAAATCTCGGTTTTGGAAGAAGGGCGGAATTAGTTGCTAGTCAACTAACCCAAGTTTACTACTTATGCAAATTAAAATAAAATAAATATCTAAACTATTGTGGTTGTGAAAACAATATGGAGAAAGTTGTGTTTACTTAGATTTCATTACTCCCTAACTATCTTTTACCGGTTAATTGATATGTATGTTACTTGTGTGGATGAAGGGTGTATTCCTAATAACTCATGGAGTGGCATACATATCTCTCCAATTCTATGAGCTCTTATCTCGCCCTATGCCATGCACGGCACAACCATAGGGGTTGTAAACAGTGGCTCATGCGTTAAATACTACCTTAATAGCCTAGTATGCCTTGGCTACATGTTTCCCAAGACGTTCAAGCACGTTACCATAAAGGAGGTTGGCCAGTTTTCTTGAGCCTAACATTGATGGAACAATCATCCCAACAAACAACAACACACACCAATTAACCAATAATTAATAGTTAGGTTTCATTAGATCTAAGCAAACACTAGAGAATTTAGCTACACATGTTAATTAAAAGACAAGCAAAAGAGATAATCAACCAACACATAGACATATTGATTGAATTAAAGTGAAGACTTATCTTTAATTAAGCATGAGGGTTCCAAGGGTTGGAAACCCTAAAAAGTACAGAAAATTCGTCTTTAGGGTTTGCCCTAAAAGTTCTCCACAAAGTTCCACACTAATGAATGAAAATTAGAAAACTATATATAGATTTTACACTCTGACGGCGTCAGGTTATAAGGGCTGACGCCGTCAGCTCGCCGCCATTAGGTTTCTCGGATGGCCTAGATCCACTTCTGACGCCGTCACCTTATAAAACCTTCTGGGCCGTCACTCTTTAAAATATAACCTGACGGCCTACTTTTCCTAACACCTGACGGCGTCAGGTGTTAATTCCAAAATTTCCTCTGGCCCGTCATTTGAAAATTGGATTCCACTCTTTTGTCAAGGCTTTCTGACGGCGTCACCTTGTGACTTCTGACGCCGTCAGGTTGTAAATCTTCATCTTTTGAGACTTTGTCGTTTTCTTCACTTTTATGCTCCAAAAACGTCCGAATATGCATGTTTTCCAGAATTCCTCTCAAAAGTACCTAAAATGACAAAAGGAACGATTTAGGGCAATATTTGATCACATTTATACGAATTAGGGCTTAAATGACCCCCTAAAAGCGTAACACTTTTCGTCTCATCAAATACCCTTACACTTGAGATTTGCTTGTCCTCAAGCAAATGAGCTTTTATTCCAATCAAAATATGAGTTAGGGGTCATTTAACACGAATATAAAAGTAATTACAACAAATAGTTATTAGACCCTAATCATAACAAGCACGGAAATCATACACTAGCACCTCACAAATAGTGTTTGGATTCTCACATCTCTCAAATGTCATAAAGTTTATATCTCATAAATGGAAACGGAAAATAACACTCACTACCTGTCATAGCAAATAGATTACCATAGGCTTGGGAAAGGATCAATTACTCCTCCACTAGGCGTAAGCACCTAAGATAAACTATCAAAGAGGGCTTTATAAAGGGTTGTAACGTAAGGTGTAGGGATATGATAACACGGTTTGGTTGGAATAAAGGGTATTTTAGTGGTGGCGAGTTAATTATCATGATCAAATACATGCACTCTACATCGTTGCTTAAGTCAAGACTCGACTCAATCTTAGTCTAAAAATGAAATAACAAAAACTAAAAAGGAACATAAAAGGAAACGGGATGGTAGTCCGTATGTTTTTCTTCTTTCTTTTTCATATTTTTTTGTATTTTTCTTGATTTTTCGATTTTTTTTTCATACACTCTTGCCCTACCATCCAAAATAATACATCATAGGGGATTTGCATTCCCCTTACACTTGAATCTTTACATAACTTTACAATCACTATTCTAATGACTCGAATTAAGATAATCGAAAAACTTGGAGTACTTTTTAAATATTTAGCACGTATGGGGGTAATAATGTTGTTCTTCCCCATTACTTCATTACACTAGTACTTTACCCATGAGTCCCAATCGTCCCAAAACAATATGTACAAGGATATGACTTAACTTAGCAACCATGTAATTGACCGGATAATTAACTAAGGGTTTAACAAATGTTTTCACAATAATGCACCAAAGGTGGGTGCATACAAGGTAGGCTAAGGCGATTTGGGTGTACATTTAGTGGGGTGTAAACAAATTCTCACTTTGAGTAAGATGCTCAAAGGTCGAAACGAAAGGATAGGCTCGGAGGGGTGTACTAGGGGTATCGTGTACCAAAAATGGATACAACGCAAAGGGTGTGGGAGAATTACTTGACCAATGAAGTCAATGTAATTATAACAAATATACGGGTGTAAAACAATGGGTTAATCCTAATGCCTCTTATCATGTAGTAAATCTTAACTACACGAATGTAGTCTCACTTGTGGATTTGAGATGGTCCTAACGCAAGTTCTAGAATCTAAATACTACCGGTACTCACATCATAGCACCAAAGATGGATGCTTTTCCTACCAATTCTAGGGGCGAACCTCACATATTTGGGGTGGAAAATTTTTTAGTGGTACGGTTTTGTGCTAGTCATACAATTTCCTATCCATGAGACGCTCATTAAGATCAAGGTTTCACTTCTAAATGTTGTAAAAAATTTTAAATTGGCGCTAAAATTGCCCTAACAAACATTTCTCTTGGTTTTATTACAAATTTACTATCAAACAAAGCAAAACATCAAGCATAAGTATATTCTCAACGGTGCTTTCATTTACCCCCCTTACACTTAAACCGAACATTGTCCCCAATGTTCAAATAAAAGACGTAAAAGTAAATAAGATGAAAGAATGAAATCAAATACTCCCCTGAATCGTTTGTTGTGGATAGTGATGTAACATGGTTAGATCTTCTTCCAAGATAGACGAACGTTCAAAGCTTCCCTTCCAAAATAATAAACGTCTTCTTGTCCAAAATAACCTGTTAACCTGAAAAAGACAAAGGCCAACCTCGCGTAAAATCGGCGGTAAAATCTACATAATAAGATATAATGCTTGTGGAATGAATATTTTTTTGCAAAATTCTTGGAGATTATAAGTTAAAGAATTGACAAAACTTTTTAGGTTTCCGGAAACTTACAAAACTTTCAAAAATTTGCAGAAAATTATAGCCTGACGCCGTCAGGTATTAACCCTGACGCCGTCAGAAAGTTCTGACAGAATTCCCATGTTAAGCTTCCAGGAAAATTCTGGAAAATCTAAATCTTACTTCCTGGAATTCCTGCAAAAATTCATTATGACTCGATACAGGCATTTGACTCAAACAAGTACTAATATGTAGGTTAATTTCATTGTTATGATTCATGTTCATTCGTTCTTTATAAACCGATTTGGATTTCTCTTGCACTTAGCTTTTGCAAAATACCTTTATATTTAGTTAAGACGAAGTTAAAAACAAAATAAAGCATTTTCACAATTTTGTTTGAAGCATGAATAAATAACAAGAAATATAACTTACATACGGAAACAAATATAATCAAATAAACACACAAAAACACACAAAACATGGGTTACCTCCCAAGAAGCGCTTTTCTTTATTAACGAGTCTTGTAGCTAGACTCAAAGTCACGGGTTCTACGTTTTACCGTTTCACCTCTCCATTGCCTCTCTAATCCTCCTAACAATCTCCATGTCAATTTTATATTTAGGTCCTAGGCTCAAGCACTCTTTATAATAAAGGCTTCTCTTATCCCAAACATAGTTCATGCCTTTTTCCTTATCCTCATCATTGATGTCCTCAACTGCACCAATGTAATCTTTGTCTAGCCGAGGCACAAACCGGAACTCTTTTGCTTTATAGGGCATCCTATAAGTGATTCTATCAATGTTATTAGAAAACTAAACCGTGCCTTCTAAACGATTATAATTCAAATTAGACACCTCAACAAATGGTTTTCCTAACACGACGTGAGATTAGCGGCTGTCAAGAACACTTGCTAAATCTTAGACCAAAGTGAAGCAAATGTTCATTAACATCATATATGAGTGGCAAATCATAATGTTCATTAAGAGAGAAGACTTGCTTCTGAAGCATGTAATGGATAAGATCCTCCTCATTGTCAACATAAGTCAAATCAAGCCCCGGCCCGAAACATGTAGACCTAAACAATACACAACGGTCAAAAGAGTGGAATCCAATTTTCAAATGACGGGCCAGAAAGATTTTGGGATTTAACACACCTGACGCCGTCAGGTGTTAGAAGACGTAGGCCGTCAGGAGTAAATTTAAAGAGTGACGGCCAAGAAGGCAATAAAGGGTGACGACGTCAGAAGTGGATCTAGGCCATCCGAGAAACCTAATGGCGGCGAGCTGACGGCGTCAGACCCTATAACCTGACGCCGTCAGAGTGTAAAATCTATATATAGTTTTCTAATTTTCATTCATTATGGGTGGAACTTTGTGGAGAACTTTTAGGGCCAACCCTAAAGACGAATTTTCTGTGACTTTTAGGGTTTCCAACCCTTGGAACCCTAGTGCTTAATTAAAGATAAGTCTTCACTTTAATTCAATCAATATGTCTATGTGTTGGTTGTCTATCTATCTTGCTTATCTTTCCATTAACATGAGTAGCTAAATTCTCTAGTGTTTGCTTAGATCTAATGAAACCTAACTATTGATTATTGGTTAATTAGTATGTGTTGTTGTTTGTTAGGATGATTGTTTCATCGATGTTAGGCTCAAGAAAACTGGCCAACCTCCTTTATGGTAACGTGCTTGAACGTCTTGGGAAACATGTAGTCGAGGCATAGTGAAGGATGTGATAGTTCACATAGGGAAATTGACAATTCTAGCCGATTTCCACGTCCTCGATATGGTTAGTGACCCCACATGCCCCTTGTTGCTAGGAAGAGGATTTCTAGCCACCGCTAGTGCTATGATTGATTGTAAGGAGTCTAAGATAGCGGTAGGAGAAGGAGAGACTTGGTCGGTTTATGACGTTAAGAAACACGCCTATGACACCATGGAAGAACCAATCGATAGGAAGACATCTAGATATGGACCTTGGATAGAGGGAGACTTCATAGGACCCCAACGCCCATTTTACCTAGAAGAAAACTTTGTGAACCGAACACAAACGGTAGAACAACTTTTAGCTAGGGACACCGAACTAGATCCCTTTGAAGATCCCCTAGTTTTTAGAAAGATGACCGACTTCCTAAGAGTTTTGCCAATCAACCTAGCCATGAATAAGTGGAAAAGCGAAGGTGATAAGCACAAATGGGATTGGAAGAAGCCACCTAAGGAAGGAGATGGATCGTGGCACATTAAGATAACTTTATATGACCCGGATGGAGAGAATTTTGAGAGGTCATACTTCACTAAACGCACCGATAGGAAACTTCCAACCAAGATCAACCCTAAGGATATCCTCGATGCGGAACTCACCTATGTCAGATAGGGTGACTTTGAGTCTAGCTACAAGACTCGTAAATAAAGAAAAGCGCTTCTTGGGAGGCAACCCATGTTTTGTTTGTTTTTGTTTGTTTGTTTGATTTTATTTGCTTCCGTATGTAAGTTATATTTCTTGTTATTGATTCATGCTTCAAACTAAATTGTGAAAATGCTTTATTTTGTTTTTAACTTCGTCTTAACTACATATAAAGGTATTTTGCAAAAGCTAAGTGTAAGGGAAATCTAAATCGATTTATATAGAACGAATGAACATGAATCATAACAATAAAATTAGCATACATATTAGTACTTGTTTGAGTCAAATGCTTGTATCGAGTCATAATGAATTTTTGCAGGAATTCCAGGAAGTAAGATTTAGTTTTTCCAGAATTTTTCCCGGAAGCTTAACATGAGAATTCTGTCAGAACTTTCTGACGGCGTCAGGGTTAACACCTAATGGCGTCAGGCTATAATTTTCTGCAATTTTTGAAAGTTTTGTATTTTTCCGGAAACCTAAAAAGTTTTGTCAATTCTTTAACTTATAATCTCCAGGAATTCTGCAAAATATTCATTCCTCAAGCATTATATCTTATTATGTAGATTTTACCGCCGATTTTATGCGAGGTTGGCCTTTATCTTTTTCAGGTTAACAGGTTATTTTGAACAAGAAGACGTTTATTATTTCGGAAGGGAAGCTTTGAACGTTCGTCTATCTTGGAAGAAGATCTAACCATGTTACACCACTATCCACAACAAACGATTCAGGGGAGTAATTGATTTCATTCTTTCATCTTATTTACTTTTACGTCTTTTATTTGAACATTGGGGACAATGTTCGGTTTAAGTGTAAGGGGGGTAAATGAAAGCACCATTGAGAATATACTTACGCTTGATGTTTTGCTTTATTTGATAGTAAATTTGTAATAAAACCAAGAGAAATGTTTGTTAGGGCAATTTTAGCGCCAATTTAAATTTTTTTACAACATTTAGAAGTGAAACCTTGATCTTAATGAGCGTCTCATGGATAGGAAATTGTATGAATAGCACAAAACCGTACCACTAAAAAATTTTCCACCCCAAATATGTGAGGTTCGCCCCTAGAATTGGTAGGAAAAGCATCCATCTTTGGTGCTATGATGTGAGTACCGGTAGTATTTAGATTCTAGAACTTGCGTTAGGACCATCTCAAATCCACAAGTGAGACTACATTCGTGTAGTTAAGATTTACTACATGATAAGAGGCATTAGGATTAACCCATTGTTTTACACCCGTATATTTGTTATAATTACATTGACTTCATTGGTCAAGTAATTCTCCCACACCCTTTGCGTTGTATCCATTTTTGGTACACGATACCCCTAGTACACCCCTCCGAGCCTATCCTTTCGTTTCGACCTTTGAGCATCTTACTCAAAGTGAGAATTTGTTTACACCCCACTAAATGTACACCCAAATCGCCTTAGCCTACCTTGTATGCACCCACCTTTGGTGCATTATTGTGAAAACATTTGTTAAACCCTTAGTTAATTATCCGGTCAATTACATGGTTGCTAAGTTAAGTCATATCCTTGTACATATTGTTTTGGGACGATTGGGACTCATGGGTAAAGTACTAGTGTAATGAAGTAATGGGGAAGAACAACATTATTACCCCCATACGTGCTAAATATTTAAAAAGTACTCCAAGTTTTTCGATTATCTTAATTCGAGTCATTAGAATAGTGATTGTAAAGTTATGTAAAGATTCAAGTGTAAGGGGAATGCAAATCCCCTATGATGTATTATTTTGGATGGTAGGGCAAGAGTGTATGAAAAAAAAATCGAAAAATCAAGAAAAATACAAAAAAATATGAAAAAGAAAGAAGAAAAACATACGGACTACCATCCCGTTTCCTTTTATGTTCCTTTTTAGTTTTTGTTATTTCATTTTTAGACTAAGATTGAGTCGAGTCTTGACTTAAGCAACGATGTAGAGTGCATGTATTTGATCATGATAATTAACTCGCCACCACTAAAATACCCTTTATTCCAACCAAACCGTGTTATCATATCCCTACACCTTACGTTACAACCCTTTATAAAGCCCTCTTTGATAGTTTATCTTAGGTGCTTACGCCTAGTGGAGGAGTAATTGATCCTTTCCCAAGCCTATGGTAATCTATTTGCTATGACAGGTAGTGAGTGTTATTTTCCGTTTCCATTTATGAGATATAAACTTTATGACATTTGAGAGATGTGAGAATCCAAACACTATTTGTGAGGTGCTAGTGTATGATTTCCGTGCTTGTTATGATTAGGGTCTAATAACTATTTGTTGTAATTACTTTTATATTCGTGTTAAATGACCCCTAACTCATATTTTGATTGGAATAAAAGCTCATTTGCTTGAGGACAAGCAAATCTCAAGTGTAAGGGTATTTGATGAGACGAAAAGTGTTACGCTTTTAGGGGGTCATTTAAGCCCTAATTCGTATAAATGTGATCAAATATTGCCCTAAATCGTTCCTTTTGTCATTTTAGGTACTTTTGAGAGGAATTCTGGAAAACATGCATATTCGGACGTTTTTGGAGCATAAAAGTGAAGAAAACGACAAAGTCTCAAAAGATGAAGATTTACAACCTGACGGCGTCAGAAGTCACAAGGTGACGCCGTCAGAAAGCCTTGACAAAAGAGTGGAAACCAATTATCAAATGACGGGCCAGAGGAAATTTTGGATTTAACACCTGACGCCGTCAGGTGTTAGGAAAAGTAGGCCGTCAGGAGTAAAGTTAAAGAGTGACGGCCCAGAAGGATTTATAAGGTGACGGCGTCAGAAGTGGATCTAGGCCATCCGAGAAACCTAATGGCGGCGAGCTGACGGCGTCAGCCCTTATAACCTGACGCCGTCAGAGTGTAAAATCTATATATAGTTTTCTAATTTTCATTCATTAGTGTGGAACTTTGTGGAGAACTTTTAGGGCAAACCCTAAAGACGAATTTTCTGTACTTTTTAGGGTTTCCAACCCTTGGAACCCTCATGCTTAATTAAAGATAAGTCTTCACTTTAATTCAATCAATATGTCTATGTGTTGGTTGATTATCTCTTTTGCTTGTCTTTTAATTAACATGTGTAGCTAAATTCTCTAGTGTTTGCTTAGATCTAATGAAACCTAACTATTAATTATTGGTTAATTGGTGTGTGTTGTTGTTTGTTGGGATGATTGTTCCATCAATGTTAGGCTCAAGAAAACTGGCCAACCTCCTTTATGGTAACGTGCTTGAACGTCTTGGGAAACATGTAGCCAAGGCATACTAGGCTATTAAGGTAGTATTTAACGCATGAGCCACTGTTTACAACCCCTATGGTTGTGCCGTGCATGGCATAGGGCGAGATAAGAGCTCATAGAATTGGAGAGATATGTATGCCACTCCATGAGTTATTAGGAATACACCCTTCATCCACACAAGTAACATACATATCAATTAACCGGTAAAAGATAGTTAGGGAGTAATGAAATCTAAGTAAACACAACTTTCTCCATATTGTTTTCACAACCACAATAGTTTAGATATTTATTTTATTTTAATTTGCATAAGTAGTAAACTTGGGTTAGTTGACTAGCAACTAATTCCGCCCTTCTTCCAAAACCGAGATTTTACTTGCTTTCCATAAAACATAAAAATACAAAAAGAATCTTCCTTCCACCCTTAGACCTATTAGAGTAGTTTTTCTATCCTAACGAACACTATTCCCTGTGAGAGAATGATCAATCCCCCGTACTTACCACTATCCTATACTACATCGGTCAGGTACACTGCCTGGTGGGGTTGTAAGCCTCTTGAGATCCCTCGAGAGGTAAAACCTGTTGTAAGGTCACAAAACCACGCATCACCAATATCTTTCCTTTAACACCCGACTGCAATGTCATGCTCATAGCTCGCACACGCTTAGGCTTAATTCTTTCCTTCCTACTTAACGCATCAGCCACCACATTCGCCTTCCCTGGATGATAGCGAATGTCGCAGTCATAATCACTTAACAGTTCCATCCATCTCCTTTGGCGCATATTCAGCTCCTTCTGAGTAAAAATATGCTGGAGACTCTTGTGATCGGTGTAAACCGTACTCTTCGTACCATACAGATAATGTCTCCAATTCTTGAGAGCAAACACCACCGCACCAAGCTCTAGATCATGAGTGGTATAATTCTTCTCATGGATCTTGAGTTGTCGGGATGCATAAGCTATCCCTTTCCCTCTTTGCATTAACACACACCCAAAACCTTGATTTGACGCATCACATTATACCACAAAATCATCTGGCCCGTCAGGTAACGTCAAGATAGGTGCGTTACACAAACTATCTTTTAATGTCTGAAAAGCCACCTCTTGCTCATCTCCCCAAACATGCTTCTTATTCTTTTGAGTCAACGTAGTGAGAGGCTTAGCAATCCTTGAAAAGTTCGCTATAAATCTCCTGTAGTATCCCGCTAGTCCTAAGAAAGAGCGTATCTCAGAAGGTGTCGTAGGAGCCTTCCAATTCTTGACCGCTTCAATCTTACTAGGATCCACATGTATCCCATCACTATTCACTACATGACCAAGAAAATGTACCTCTTGTAACCAAAACTCACATTTCGAAAACTTGGCATATAGCTTCTCCTTCTCCAATAATCTGAGTACCAACCTAAGATGCTCTCCATGCTCCTCCTTTGACTTAGAGTAAATTAGAATATCGTCAATGAACACAATCACGAATTTGTCCAAATAGGGTCTACACACGCGATTCATCAAATCCATGAATACCGCGGGTGCATTAGTTAACCCAAATGGCATAACGTGAACTCGAAGTGCCCATAACGAGTCCTAAAAGCTGTCTTTGGAATATCCTCCTCATACACTCTCAACTGATGATAACCAGAACGCAAATCTATCTTAGAAAAGAATTGAGAACCTTGCAACTGGTCAAACAGGTCATCAATTCTAGGAAGAGGATACCTATTCTTCACCGTTAACTTATTCAACTCACGATAATCGATACACATCCGAAACAAACCATCCTTCTTCTTAACGAACAACACAGGCGCTCCCCACGGAGAATGACTAGGTCGAATGAACCCCTTATCTTGAAGCTCTTTCAACTGTGCAGCCAACTCCTCCATCTCCATAGGTGCCAATCGATAGGGAGCCTTTGCCACAGGCGTCGCTCCAGGGATCAACTCAATACGAAACTCCACCTGTCGTATTGGCGGTAATCCAGACAAATCCTCAGGGAAAACGCCTGGAAACTCGCACACAATACGAATATCCCCCACTTTGAGTTCTTTCGACTTCGCACTCATTAGGGACTTCAATTTCTTCTCCACTCGTTCTCCTTGTACCCGTAACACACTACCATCCTCTAAGGGAATTCGAACCACCTTCTCATGGCACACTACCTCAGCCTTATGCCTAGCTAACCAATTCATCCCTATCACCACATCAAAACTACCGTTTCCTAAGGGTATTAGGTCAATCTTAAACGAAACACCCTCTAACACGATAACACACTCACGAATAACCTTATCAACTTCTATTTCTCTACCGTTAGCTATTTCAATCACAATACTAGGTCTAAGTTCACTAAACTCATTTGCATTCATGGTGAACGCCTTTCCCTTAGCTGCATTCCTGTGAAACCCTTGTCCTTGACCTCCTTCAATAGCCAGCTGATTTCTCGGCTGTCCAGGTGCCCTATTAAATTTGGGACACCGGTTGCGCAGATGATCAGTACTACCACACTCCTAGCATGCCTTACGAACAAATCTCGCATCCACCGAATTAACTGGAGTCGCTTGGGTAATCCCCGATCGACAATACTTAGCAATGTGACCAAGTTTGCAACAATTGAAGCACACACGACATGCAACACTCTCCGGATGAAGGCTGTTACATTTAGCACATCTAGGGACATTACCAGCATATCCCTTCTATCACCATTTCCAACCATAGCCGTAGGAGTTGTTCCCAGATAACCTAATGCTTGTACAGGTGTCGTTGCTACAAACCCCTTCCCATTTCTTGCCTTCTTATTGTCAACATTAGAACCACCCGTCTTACCAGTTTCAGCCTCCTCTTTCCTTTTCTCACTTGTTTTCGCAAGTGTCCCACTCCTAACCGCTTCATCGGTTAACGCCCCAGCTTTATGGATAGCACCAAGGAGCGTTGTCGGCTCCGTAGCCCTAACCATCGCACGAATCTGTAGAACCAACCCACGGATATACCTATCAATGCGCTTCGATTCAGGAGTTACCATGTGAGGAACCATCCTAGCCAACTCATGAAACCTGTCAGTATAACCCGCATGATTAGCTCCAACCATATTATGATTCCACAACTCTTCCTCCAACTTTTGCATGTCATTTCTTGGGCAGAACTCCTCCACCATTAAGGTCTTGAAGTCGTCCCAAGTCATTGCCAACGCGGCAACCCTACCCCTTGCTTGGATTTGGGTATTCCACCAAGTCAAAGCTTTGTTAATTAACGAGCTCGCCGCATACTTAACCCTTTGGCCCTCAGTACAGCCACTTATATCCATCACCTGCTCCATTTTCTCTATCCAACGGGTGAGTGTTATTGCACCGCCCCTTCCATCATATTCTTTAGGCTTACAAGCCACAAATTCCTTATAAGTGCACCCATTACTACCACTACCTCCAGTTCCAGCGCCCTCCGGATGGGTACCATTTCCCATCTGAGCGGTCACATGATTCACAATCTCTGGCATCAAAGCTTCCAATTGTTGGTTGATGATCTGCTGAAAAGCAGGGCTCTCCCCAACAACCATCTTTTTTCCCTTTTTCGGTGTCTTGAAAGACCCACCTATTGGTGACCTGTTAATGGGACGTCTTGGTCTCTTAGGCGCCATTTCCTAAACACGCAAGACATTAGAACAATTAGTCACCATTTACCAATCCATAACCTCATAGTCATACTCATACTCATCCCCAAATATTCCCATCAAATGGAACAATCAACTCAAACAGACAAGAGCAAGTTAAATACTACCACACGTAAGCATGTCATCATCATTAAGTGCAATATTAGTTATAAGTCCACATGTGTCGTAATACATGTATGATTATGTTGGCCACCCATAATTATAAATGTATCCCTTCACATGTGTACTTACTCCCAATACCACACCCAACAATGATACACCTCACAATCAACTATCACACATATTCAGATATCACATAATACATCCCAATAAATCACATAGCACACAAAAAGAATATCCAAACTTGCTCAAGCCTTATTATTAAAACGGGGAAAAACTTCCCAAAGTACAACGGAATCCGTATTCCAACAAAACAAATCCAACATTTAAAGTTAATAAAAGAAAGAAACATGCAAAACTAGACGGTGACTACACTCATGGCTCGAGCTCTTCTTCTCTCTCTCATAATGTGTTGCTAGCCGTGGATTCCAAGTCCGAATCCTCCTCATCCTCCTCGCTAATCTACCCATTCTTATTCCCCAGAAACTGTGGTTGAGGTTGACTAGCAAAACCCTCCATACGCCTCTTATACTCTTCTTCTACCTTATCCACAAATGCATAAAGATTGCGGGGCTTTAACACCACTCCTTCCTCTAGAAAGTCCGGACACTGACCTGGGTACTCAACCACACGACCGTCCTTATGGGTCACTATTGTCTTATACAACTCTACTTTGGTGCTACCTATTTCAACCAACGTCAACTTCTCCTTAATCACGCAAGGATACATCTTTGCAGGAACCAACATCTTTCTATTTGTGCGCTTCATTGATCCCATCCTTTTGACTCCCGTAGGGATCACTAGAGTCCAACGAAACTTTACCGGGGGTGCCATTCTAAAAATGACATATACAAAACTAAGTATCGAGAAACAATGGACGTCTAAAACTCAAATAAACAACTCATAAAAATAGGAAAATAGACATGTAAGATACTTATACTTACACATAGTTCCTAAATGCAACTACATGAGGGACCCCTAAGTTATAGTCTAGGTTAAACCACCTAATTCTCTATAACCTTGGCTCTGAATACCAATCTGTCACACCTCGCCAATGCAGAAACACGAGGGTGTAACTTCATAGATATCATCACAACACATGGCGTCTAGATAGAGAAATACTACAATGCACATAAGTAGAGCAAAGTACAAACACGAAGTGTTGTAACAGTACCCAAAGACAAAATAACCAAAACATAATCCAAAGGTATCTTTAATAAAATATGAAAGTACCAAACGAAAACAAAAACCTCATCACAAGCAAATCCAAATAATGTCAAATTCAAACATAATGTAAAGTCTTCATAATGCAACTAAGTCTCCCTAATTGCCTCCCTCAATCTTTGCCTTAGAAAACTCACCTGAAAATGATGCTTAAAACGTCAACATAATGTTGGTGAGATTCATAGGTTTACGATACACAATACACTCTCAAGGCAACCGATATACTATGATCATAAAAAAAAACATAGCTGGACATACAATTACAGTTATCATATAAGCTAACAAATATTCACACAAATAAAGGCTACCAATAGAACGACCTATAGACATCAATTAGGTTGCTCATGTGAGCAATAGGACAAAACATCCTCCCAATTAAGTCTCTGATATGCATGCCTAATAATACCCAATAATCACTACATATAATCATCGCAACATAATAATCATCACGTATAGTATACATACGATAACATCATAAGTCCAAGCCTTTAAATACACATAATCACAGTAGCTCAAAATATTTAAGACAAGCATCATTCCCATCCCAAGTTTAAAACAAAGTAAAAATATGGGACTATGAACTTGATACGTGGTTTTGTGACCTTACAACAGGTTTTACCTCTCAAGGGATCTCAAGAGCTACACCCCACAGGCAGGTGTACCTGAGCCGGATGTAGAAGGATAGTGGAGTAGGGGGATTTATCGTCTCTCCTCGACAGGAGATAGTGTTCGTGTAGAAGAAAACTACTCTAATNCAATAGGACAAAACATCCTCCCAATTAAGTCTCTGATATGCATGCCTGATAATTCCTGATAATACTCAATAATCACAACATATAACCATCGCATCATAATAACCATCACGTATAGCATACATACGATATCATTATAAGTCCAAGCTTTTAAACACACATAATCACAGTAACTCAAAATATTTAAGACAAGCATCATTCCCATCCCAAGTTCAAAACAAAGTAAAAATATGGGACTATGAACTCACCTTAACTCTGCAGCTTCCAACAAATCACAATCACAATCTAAACAACACACAAATAAATTCACATTACATATGGCCAAGCTAAAAGCTATAACCCATGCAATATTCATATGATGGAAGTCTAAGGTTCATATGATCCACCATGGATCTCCTAGACTCCATACAAAACACCAACAACCAATAATGCTCACTAAATCCCTTGCACTTATAATTTCAGAAAATGCAAAATTTTAGGGTACATTCACCCACATAAAATAATGACCAATCAAACTTAAAAACTCACACCAAAAATTCACCATGGTCTCTCATAAGCATACAAGCTAATCCCAGAAGCCCATGGTCTAATAACACACACAAATACTCATAAGAAAATCAAACTTGTTAACCATCTAGATTCGGATCTGAACGCACACCAAAAAGTTTTGATTTTATAAAAATACTTCCACAACTTTATATCGCGAATCCTTTTCGTGGGAGTCTAAAATAACCTAAAACTTAACTTTCCCAGAAGGGCTAACCCTAATAACACATTTTCACCCACAAATCACCATCAAACTTTTACCCAAATTCTGTCCCGGTTTAACAGCTTTGACACCTTATCTCGTAAAATTCAAAAGACTAACTTCCCAACCTCGAAATCAGTCGTGGTTGGAATTTTTGAAAAGATCTTTCTTTGAACTGCAATTTAGAGTTAAAATTCGTGATCTAACTCATTACATCTATTAAATAATTTCGTATCTTTACAGCCCTAACATTCTGTCCAAACCCTAACTTGAAAACTAACGCGTTTTACGCTCAATTCGCTTAACCAATCCTCATACTATTATCAATTAATGATCCTAACATGTTTTACATCATAAAATTACAGAAGTTTATAAACCCTAACTCCATCATAATTTATATTACATGAATCATAATAATAAAACATTGATTGAATGAAAACTAGTATCAAAAGTATACCTTAAACTTGATTTTTGGCTTCAAAAGCAAAACCCTAATTTTTTATACTTCTTTTTCTCCTTGGATCGACCAATAACTAAAAAAAACGTTTGTGGGGTGTTGGGGTTTGTTTATATATTATTTATGGATAATCCTTATCATTAGGTGTTGTAATTGGGCTCAAATTTGGTTTCCTTTTCCTTCTTTTTTCCCTTAGCCGATTTTTATACACCATATATATATTTTTTTTATTAAATCTATTTATTACACTCAAAACCTCATACTTTTCATGTTTTATGTACTCTCATAATGAAACCTAACGTCTTTCGCGATAAACCTTAATTTTATGACAAACCGGAAAATAATCATTTTCAAAACAAACTTTCCGAAAATAGAATCTCACACACTCTATAAACATGTCCCATGAAAACAACCTTCTCATAACTTACCAACGCTCAAATACTTGAACGAAATCTCATTACACAAAACCGCAAAACACCAAAACTACACAATTCATTTCTACACCACAAAGGCGATCAAAATGCACTTACCCAAAATCAATACTCCTCAAATCATAACAACAACCTCACACGCAAAGGGATTTAGTGCCACACTCCTACTAATTCATAACTATACCATATATATCTCACACATATACCACATAAAATACTAAATTCACACCAAGCAAAGTTAAACAACTAGAGACTATTAGTCAAACTAACCTGCTAAAATCACGGTTGTCACACTTAATCCCTTTCTTGGCACAAAATTCATCCACTAGCTTGTTTTTGAATTCAGTCCCATTGTCACATCTAATGGATCTTACTTTGAGTCTCAATTTATTTTCAAGGGCTATTATAAGATCATGAATAGCATCAAAGGTTTCATCTTTAAATCCCAAGAAAAAGACCCAACTAGATCTGCTACAATCATCTGTTATAACTAAGCAGTATTTATTCTTGTTTATGCTTTCAACAGAAACAGGTCCAAATAGATCCATGTGCAACAACTCCAAAGGCTCTCTAATAGTTCTCTCCTCAATCTTTTTGCATGAAGCTTTATGTTGTTTAGCAAGCCAAACATGAATGATCAGTCTTGAATGTTTTAGAAGGTAAATCTCTAACTAAATTTCCTTTAACCAACTTGTTGATATTCTTGAAATTCACATTTCCTAATCTTTTGTGCCATAGATGTGCTTCTTCAAGTGTTGCCTTTGCTACTAAACATGTTGCTCTTCCAGTAGAGTTGATATTCTTCAAATCTAAACTGTAAACATCATTGATTCTTGGCACTCTCAGTGTTACCAAGTGATCATCAACAAAATTGAACTCAGGGGAGAGAATAAGACATTCTGTGTCAGTGAATAACACAGGATGCTTCTTGTCACAGATCTGAGATACTGACAAAAGGTTGAACTTAAGCTCCTTCACATAACGAACATTCTCAAAATCAATGCATCATGCCTTGATGGTTCATTTGCAAGTAATTCTACCTCCATTAGGATCATTCCCAAAAGCAACCCTTCCTCAATATATTCCTTAAAGTCTGACACGATCTCATTGTCTCCTGTCATGCTGCCAGAGCAACTACTATCAACAATCACATGATCCTTAAGCTCCTCTTCTGGGTTGCCCTGCACAAAAGATAAAGAAGTTNGCCTTGATGGTTCATTTGCAAGTAATTCTACCTCCATTAGGATCATTCCCAAAAGCAACCCTTCCTCAATATATTCCTTAAAGTCTGACACGATCTCATTGTCTCCTGTCATGCTGCCAGAGCAACTACTATCAACAATCACATGATCCTTAAGCTCCTCTTCTGGGTTGCCCTGCACAAAAGATAAAGAAGTTAGTTTCTTTTAGGAACCCAAGCCATTACTGACTTGTATTCCCCTTGTGGAGTGACATATTTAAATTCTTTGAGTATGTAATCTCCACTGTTTTTGAAAACATGATCAAGAACTATTTTCTTTGGTTCCAAAATCTGTGTTGGATTCTCAACAACACTCCCTTTTTCACCCTTATTTGCTGAAAATACTGTTTGTCCCCCATCAGTACTTTCTTTCTTAACCCAGTTAGATTTAACACTGTGTGTTGAGTTCTTTGATCTAGGTACTCTATTTGAGGTGTAAGACCTTCTAGGTTGATAATAATTGAACCTCCTTGGTCTTACATTTGAAAAAGTGCTAGCAGTACCTTGATTAGGTGAAAACTTAGCAGTACTTTGAGAGGGTACTGCTTGAGAAATATTTGTCTTACTAGTACTTTGAAAAGTATTTCTTGAGGGTACTGGTGATTTGGAAAAAGGTCTTTTCTGGTGTGGGTACCTATAGTCTTTTGAGAAATTACTATGGTTAACCCTATTTGAGTGATTCCAAACTGGTTTATTCTCCCTTGACTTATGGTTGACAGATGTGGTCCTTGGGAATTGGCTTAAATATTCCGAGTGAAAGTTATAGTCCTTAATCAAATGATCAGGACTATAGCATACAAAAAATAGCTTTTGATTTATATTCCCAAATTCTCTTCCTTTAGTTCTATGACCAAAACTATCTTGACTTTTTGGTGAATCATTAAAAGGTTTTCTAAAGTTAGCAGTATTTTGAAAAGTTTTTCTTGAAGGTACTGCTGAATGTCTAGCAGTACTTTGAGAAGATTTTGGAGGTACTGCTTGTCTTGAAAAAAACTTTAGAAACTTTTTATCATTGTTAACACACCCTGAACCCTTAACATTACTCCTTTTGTTATCATCCTTAGGTTTCTCAACTGTTTCTTTTAAGGATTCAGAACTAGCTGGACTTGAATTAGATTGACCAGTAAGTTTTTTCTAAATTCTAAATTGTCTACTCCAAAACAAGAAACATCTGTCCTAGGTGGTTGAAAACTACCAGTGGGTGGAGCAACTGAATTATATTCCTTTTCTTTCTTAAATTCAGGAGGTGTTTGACTAATTGGTTCCTCATTACTAGATGTGTTTTCTTCTAAACTAGTAAATTCTTCATCACTAGTTGAGATCTCCTCTGAATTAATTAGTTCCCTATCACTAGTTGAGATCTCTTCTGAGCTGTTATACTCAACACCATAACCTAGGCCAGTTTTAATGTTTGCTGTTCTTTGTTTATCAACAAAACTAACATGTGAAAGACCAGATTCTTTCCAACTAGCAAGTTTTACTAACAAATCATCCCATTCTTTAGTGATCTTTTCAAGTTCAGAAAGCTTACATCCTAACTTCCATTCACTCAATTTAATTGATAGTCTTGTTGCTCATACTTTTCTGCCTAAGCCATTTCATTATTTTCATGAGTGTTATTTTGGCTTCCATTGACTCTAAAGTCAATTGATAGCCAACTACCTCAGACCTAGCCCTTCTACAATTATCTCTTTCAGTCACATAATCTTTAAGCACCTTTTGATAACAATTATTACATTTAGAGCATACCTCAGAAATAGTGGATGAACTTGGTGAAGTAGCTACCGTAGCCATTAGAATAGGTTCTTCTTCACTTTCCATGCTCCAATCAAAGCCTCCGAGGCCATCTCTTGATTCCAAAGCAGCAAATCCTGGTTCCTCATCAAAAGTTGTGCTCCAATCAAATTCTTCCGAAGCAACCATAGAGTAGGTTACTGGTTCATCATCAAATTCATTACTCCAGTCAACCTCTGATAGATTTTCTTGAGCAACCAAAGCTTTTGGTTTTGATTCATTAATAGGAACTTCCCTTCTTTCAACCTAGGGTTTTTCAATCATTCTGTTTGCCTGATATTTTCCAAACTTGCATTCCCTTGCAAAGTGTCCAGGCCTTTGACAATTAAAGCCTTCAATCTTAGATTTGTCAAATGCTATACCCTGTTTGGCTTTGAAGTCAATACCTCTTCATGTTTTGTTTATGAACTTCTTGATCCTTGCAGTGATCATGGCAACTTGCCATCTTATGTCAATTTCTTCTAGAGCATCCTCTTCAATTTGCAACAAATCTTCTTCATAAGTAACAGGTAAAGTGGCTTGTTGAGCAAAGAAGGAACATACAACATCATCAGAGTTGATGATGGTTGATGGTGATGAAGTGGTAGTAGTCATGGTGGTGCAAGTGTGCTCTTTATCACCAACAGTACTTTGAACATGATAAGTAGTACTTTTAGTGGAGGTACTGCTTCTGTTTTCAGAAGACACAAAAGCAATGTTGTGAGATTTCTGATGAGAACTTGAACTTATTTGACCATTCATCTCATGCTCATACACCTTTAGATTATTATAGAGATCATCAAAGTCCATAGAATCCAAACCAGGCTGTCCTCTAATCATAGTAGCAACCACATGCCATACAGATGGCAAACTTCTTAAGAACTTCAAGTTTACATCTTCAATAGATACCTCTGCACCATATAACTCTAGCATACTAAGAAGATTTTGGAATCTGTCATAGGCAGCATCAAGACCTTCTCGTTCACCAACAGTGAATGTTTCAAACTATTGCTTAAATAAATTTCTATGCATCTTCTTGGAAGCATCGTTACCTCCAAATCTTGTCTTGATAGCAGCCCATAATTGTTTAGCATCATTAGCATCATGAAACTATAGTAGGTGTCCATCAGGTATAGTAGACAGCAGTATGTTGAGAGCCTTTTCTTGATTTCTTTTTGTAACTACTGGCAAGTTTGGCATAGGTGGTTTAGGTTGTCCTGGAATTTCTACAGGTTCTTCAAGAACAACATTACCATTGACAATCACATCCCATAGAGAATGGTCTGTAATAGCAATGTACTGCCTCATCTTCATGCTCCAGAGATCATATTCTCCCTTCTTGATGATAGGAATTCTGAGTGAGGTGATGGATGGGATTGGTGTAGCTTCAGTCGACATCTTTTAGGGTTTGTAGTTAAATCGGTTTTAAGGGTTTCTTCTTAATCAGAGTCTCCACACAAGCTCTGATACCACTTGTTTGATTGATGTATACTCTGACCAAACTAACTACGTAGCTTGTAAGGGTTTAGCAATCTTGAATAAATCCAAAACTACTAATGATGAAACACTGATATAACTCTGTTAAGTATGCGAATCTACTTCAACAAAGCTAAGAAGAATAACAAAACTTCAACAATTATATTAAAACCAAACTTTGAACCTGCTTATTATACAGATTCACTAACAACCCTAATCGCTAAATAACTCTCTAATATCGTACGTGTATGTATATTTCTCTAATGCCAACCTGGGGGTCCTTTTATAGGCATAAGGAAAACCCTAGTCAGTTTACAATTCTTGTACGATAATTAAACTAATTCTAGAATATTCTAATCTAATAATTATATCTTTTACATAACAATCCTTAAATGATTTGCGTATCAGTCCTTTAACAATAGAAGTACTTTGACTTTCTTCAACACGAGAAGTACTTTGATCCTCAGCAGTAGTTTGACTTTATATCCCAACAAATATCAAATCAATTCTAAATAGTTTAGTTGCTTAGTTGTGACGAAAATTCTATCATAAGCTCTACAAGTATACGCATCTCCCCCACTAAAGCCAAGGAGTAACAAGTCTAAAGCGGTAAATAGGGTTTAGAAGCTTAAGGGTTGAACCTAGCTTCGTTTAAACATTTCTTGCATAAACTTAGTAGATCGCTAGCGCGAGTCTTCGATGCTTCAACTAAGGGATGGTCACTAGTGCACTTCTTGGATCGCTGGCGCGTTATTTGCATAACGGATGGTCACCAAGTCATACACTAGATTGCTAGCGCGTTAGTCAATTAATCTAATACTCGGATGGTAACTACTGTATTCATACATTTAATATTTTCACTAAGCCATTATCATATCCGGATGTTCGAAAGCTAACAACGAATATAACAATACGGTTGGGTAAGGATAACATTTAGGATATAAATTGGTGTAAAATAAAAAGAAACAAATGAATAGATTAAAATCCTAAGTGTGGTTAATTACTTTCCCAACCATCCCATGAATAAGACTCATACCATTGAATAACGCACGCTTTTGACTCATGTAACTCACGCTTTAGGTAGACACGAATTATACAACAACAAATAGTGGAGATATCTTCCACTTAATACAAAACTTTACATAAGTTGGTTAAAACAAACTTCCTACTGTTTCTCTTTCTTTTTCTTTTCTATTTTTTCGATTTTTTCTATACTAACATAAATGTGTAAAATTTCACAACTTTTCTATCACGATTTTTCCGGATGATTTCTCCATACTTTTCATAACTTTCAGAAATAACTGTAATAGTGAAAGTAGTAAACACACAAAAAATAAACTAGAAATTATACAATATGTACTTTCACTCCAATTGCATTGTGGAATTTCCCGACCTAACCAAGGATAACGAATTACGCACGCGAACACAGTTAATGTAAGGAAACACACTTTGCCTAATGTAACTAACCACGGATTTCAATCTACAGGGTAGGCTAAGGTGTAAGTGTTAGAATTAATATACCATGACATTCATATAATTATATAAATCAAGTAGTCACATATCCGGAAGCGTAGGATACATATAATATATAAAAGATTAACATAAACATAAACAAGAACGTACCTTTTGATTCTAGCTAAACAAAAATCAAACACTAATAATCTTGAACAAGTGAAGAACCCTAATTAGGGTTTATATGGATCAATGAGTAACCCCTTACCGTTTTGTTAATCGATCCCTTGATAATTACTATAATGAGTAATTACCTCGTTCTTGTACACACAAACTATTAACGAATTAAAGGTTATGCTAGTAAACAAAACACAAGAGTTTTTCTTATGAAAAAATCAATCAAGAACCCTAAGAGGGTGTTTGTTTGATCGGCCATAAGAAGAAAAGAAGAGAAAACAAACTTAGGTTAAGTGTGTGCACAAGAGATGTCAAATAATGTACCTAAGGTTTGTATATATAGTGTTTAGTAATCTTGGAGGACAAGTTAGGGCAAGGGGATGCCCCCTTCCCTTGGTGGCCGGTTTTAGAGCCCAAAGAGGGGTTCTAGACCCTTCTTGACTTTCCAAATTACTTACACACAATCTTTCCTTTTATTCATCTAATGGTCGTTAGTCATTTAAAGGTAAATACTAACGGTCGTTAAGTTCTTGTGTTTAGATAATAAATATACAATATATTTATTATCATACTTTAATTCTCATTTGCAATGTGTGCAATCCCGAGGTCTCGAGTTTGATTCTAGTCATACACGTATTAATGTTTATCCATAACTCTAACAACTCCCACTTGGATATCTATTAATAGTGTAATGACATTGGTTAGCGTCTAGCAACACGCTAATGCCCCTAGACCAACTCGAGGTAGGTTTCCTGGAAAACCTTTAATGATTCATCATTATTATTATCCTTTTGTTTCTAATACCACGTTAATAAAGATAGGGATCTTAGTCATTCTTTAATAAACAATTCTGTTTATCGTTGTTTATGATTGAGCAAGATTACCAAAACATCTGAACGTATTCCAGATAGACTTTGGGCGTGCGCACGCAAACATCTTGTCAACCCTATGAGGGGCCCAGCAGTATTAAAGTTCAAAACAAATTTGAAGGAACAAATTCTCTCTTGACTACAAGAATAACGCATGAACTTTGCAACATTTCTGAAAACAATCCTTATGACTACCAGTTACGGATAGCGGTAGATTGCTTCACAAAAATGCACTACATCCATGACACTTATCTGGTATCTCAAGTCTGAGGATAACTAAATTCATGATTTACTTACTGACAAGATCCATAAAGTAAAATCATGTAGTTGGGATAAGTCCTATATTTAATTCATTGAATATCATGTGAAATTGGTAAAACACACGCATCAATATACTTTCAAGTATATTCTGACCAATACTCAGATTTGTCTTAGTTTAATGATATTCCCATATCATTAATTGATAACGGACAATTTAGAATAACATAACATACGTTATTTACGGATTTAAACATGCAAATATAGGATACAATCTATTATTAGTGAAAACAAATGTACCAAGTATTTTAATTCATTATAAATAATAATTGCTTAATATCCCTTATCCAAATACTAAATATATCAATGCATGATAATTCTAGTTAATGAATTTTATCTCAAGTAAAGACTCGTCGACAATTATGCCTCAAGTAATGACAATCATACTTGTTGACAAGGCATTTATTTCAACTAACTTTGATCTATCATAATTTTGAGAATACTTATTTCAAGAATTTAATTAGCAAAATTTTTGTATGTGTACATCAAACTATGTTGATATAGCTACATAATATTTCATAAATGATGTGATATCCTCAACCACCAATTTATGACAATCAAACTTTCAAACATTTCAAAGTGTATAGTACTCTAATTCTTTAATGTATAATGCAACTATGCTCTTAGTTGAGCACAACTAGTTCACATGGCTATTATCAAGGATGAAATCCTCCCATGACTAGTATTGAGTGTCATCTCAATTAAACCAGCATTGTATACAAACCACAATATGCTCTTGAAAATTCCGTAAACTTAATATCCATTGTGTAATGTTTGATGCCTTCCAATCTTTCAAGATTTATTGTCGGCTGTAACAATTACGCAACAGTTTGCCATATTGTATATACTTAGAATTTAGGAGAAATTCCAGGCTGAGGATCATTTATTCTAAGTCCAAACTTATTTCTTTAGAATATTCATTACACAAGTTATTTAATAACATTTAATTGAATATCAAACATTGTCAAATCATTTAGCATTTAAGCATGATAGAACAATAATATGATGCACATGAAAAATCCTTCAGTCAGACTTAGATTTATTTCATGTTCTATCTTTACAAATATATATATATTTAGTCTTTCAAAATGATATATCATATTTTATTAGATTTATTTACCGCACATGTTTATCAAACAATAAACTTTTGTTCAAGGTTGTATGTCTTATTTTCTAAATCTTCTAAGTAAAGTTTCATTCCAAACTAAGACTTAACATTTTACTTTTATGGAATGTTACTTCTTATATGTTCTACAACATATATGATTTAGTAAATCAAACATAATACTCCCACTAGCTTTTAGGAATACTTAGAAATTATCTTATTTCAATTACAAATCAAAACATAGATTTAATAATTAATCATAAGAGTAATTCTCCTAGATGTATGCATTTGTCCATTCATGGATTATTGCACTTTGTACACTTCCAAAGATTTATTTGAATTTATAAACTCCTTTTGATTACATATCGTCCTCCCTCAAGTAATCATTCATGAAAGGGTTTTAATATTCCATTTTCAATTTCATATTAATGAAACTAAATTCAATCATAATCTTTATATCTTTAATGTGCTTAGGAAAGAGTATTCAATCATAGTTAGTTGCTTATATATGATTAATAATCTTGTCATAAGATATGCATTAAGATATGTATACAATTTTTGTCCATATGATTTCTACACAAAGATTTAAACCACTAGGGTTACATTATCTTTGAATAAACTAATCATCATTCTCTAACTATTAAGAATTAAGATAAACCAAAATTTCAAAATTTGAGTATCTTTATGAACAACATCTATAACATTCATAGTATGAGTAATTTACCCAATTAATTATTTGGTAATACTTCATCATATAATCCTCAGCATATGAACCAAATATCTGAGATATCCAAGTAGATCTATGAATGATAATTCCATCATCTTGAGGTTTGTCATTTACATGTTAAGCCACATCATGATTTTCACTAGTATGATTTTAGAAGATTCTGTATCTTGTAATTTTATCTTTTAAAAACTCCCACTTGCCTTTAGTAATCTATAGACTATCTATAAATACTTAGCAATTAGACCAAAAATCAAATTTTCTCTTTTTGGGATATTACAAATACACATTGACAGTTTCTGGCATTCTTTTGTTAATATCCTACACATAAATAGCTTAACAAACTCAGAACTCCATTATAAGACTTAATGTGATTCATCACATTTCATAACGTCTTATTAATCTTCTAGGAGTCTAATTGAGTATATTAAATCCATACTCAATTTTCTAACCTTGATAACTTTTCGAAGAAAAGAAGATGTAGTTATCTTGAACCAAACACTACAACAAGAGTTTGATTTCCTAACTGAACATACTATAATCTAGTATTTCATAAGAAGTAATATTGTAAGACAATTTAACAATATGTAAGATAACCATATAACTTTTAGCTTGACTATTTACCAATTAAATCAACTTAATGGTATAATAGTATTTTTAAGCCAATTGCATGCTTTATAACATAAGTACGAGTACTTTTGGCCAAATCACTTCATGTTCATGTCTTAGAAAGAAGACATAAACTGTTATAATCCCAGTACACATTATTAATCATTGATCAATTCAATGACTTCTTGTATATGCCTTAATTAAAACATAACAAGTTAACGTCTTACTTTATTATAAATCTTGTAATACTTAGAAGACTTTATGTTTATAAAAAGCTATAAACATGTATAACTAAAGTATTCTTGAACACCACCATTTGGTTTCAATAGTAATTCAAGTTAATTTATTTACTTCATTTATTTCATTCTAACTAATACATAAATATTATAATTGAAGTTGTCTTGTTATCATATTGACACATGTTCTAATAGGTGTCTAATTTAGAAACTGTAAATTATCTATGTACGGTCTCACGCATACATGGAAATTTACCTTGTTGTTGTAAACTAGTCAATTTCTCACTTAAGCTAAATTTCAACACCAAGTGTTTCTTAGGTTAGATGTGTATTAGAATGTGAGTCTCTTACATATAAACAACACGCCTGCGTTTGTTAATATGAACAATATGATTTGTGTCATTAGCATAACTAGTAGATTTAGAGTCACTCAATCAATCAAGGAAACGCACATGACTATCCTTGAAAATATTATTGTCTATATTTGGAAAGTAATTATCTTGAGACATTCAAAAGATAATCTGAGTTGCAATCAAGACAATAAGTCTTGTAACTCCCACTGAATTAGGGAACATTACAATAATCCCTTATTCAGTAATAAGAACACACTACTCCCACTGGATTTGATAACATTGTAAGTGTTTCAATTAACGAGTGAAAGTAAATAGTGTGCTTGTTACTTTCCTACATCTTTGAGAAATCCCATCCGTAACAATTATTTAGGTTCTAAAAGAATGTATTCTACTATATAAATGTGATTCGTCACATTCCAAACTATTAACTTGAAAAAATTGGGCATGCAATTTCTTCATGAATAGACCTACCATTCCAACAATTGTATGTAGTATCTTCAATTGGTCAAAACAAACAACTAGATAATATATGCTAGTTTGTCTTTTACCATTTTGCGGTAATTAGTCTAGTTTCTATTTTAATAACTCATAATGTGCAAATCATCTTACTATTAAAGTTTGCTATGAGTTATGTAGATAGAACATAGACAATTCTAATTTTTCGTATTATACCTTTCTCATTCATGAAAAGGAATATGATTAAGTCTCACACTTCTCTTTATGGAAAGAATACTATGTTTATTCTTTTCGTAAGGTTGACTCTAATCAAAAACCCATATGGGTGTAGATCAATTTCTTGTGAAAAGAATAACTTACGTTTATGGTTCAATGTTGCATTAATACATTTAAAAGAATTTACAAAATTCAAATTTAGTATTTTCGATAATACATATTTTCAAGAAAATATAATACCTATGGAAATATTCATATAACCAAATACTTTTCTTGAAAACCTAGGATCCAACTTTTCATAAATTTCACTATATCAGTTGATCTGCTGGTAATGAAAGTAAAAGATGGTAATCTGTCGAACAATAATTGGCAAACAATTTTTCCAATTCCTAGACCATTATGGGATTTACATCAAATTGATTCATTAAGTTGTCATGTAAGCATGTTTTATCCCATCTCATGCCTTAAGTTCTAAGTCTCACACATCAACTTAATTAAGTCGTCTAACTTAGAAATTGCAAAAATTCTCCATGTGTGGTCTCACGCACACTAGGAAATTTACCTTGTCATTAATATTTGGCCTAGGTCTCACGCATACCAGTAATTAACTCCAAGTGTTCCTTATAGTTAGATGGCATGTAACTTAAATTTTATAGGGTATTAAATTTTGATGTGACAATCAAAACATGTATAAAGATGCATGCACTCATCTTTATGAAATTAGTTTTCAAAATAATTTTTAATTACCAATTCGCAAGATAAAATAAAATCTTTTTGCTTGAGGTATTGGGTTCACCAATTAAAGAAGAACCTACAATTATCATCCACCATAGTAGAATTGAGGTAAATCACCCTTAAGATGATATTGTACATAGAATGGTGATGTAGGTAAGACGTCTTTAACGCACTCATAAGTGTATGGAAACCAAAGGTAGACTCTAGGCACTTTCCAAACCTTGTTTCCATCACTATGAATCTGTCTAAAGAAGACTTACTTTCAAAACCATATGTACAAAAACATCAATCAAACAAAGTTTATGACTTTAGTTTTAAAAACATATTAAAAAACTTTTACAATACAAATCTCGTCACGAGGATGCATTTAACGCATTACGGCATGTAAGTCCAACCCCTAAGTATGACAAATAAGATTTCTTAGTGTAAAGTTTCTAATAATCATGTTTAACCATTATTAGTCCAATTTATTTTCTTTTGAAAATTACCCTTTTATGCTTACAACATGTCAAACAATATAATCACATAAACAAGTAATCTACCAAACAAATAAATAAACACTAATAACATAATGATTATAAAGTGAAACAATTAGCCACATGCATTCTTGATTAGATAAACCCTAATCAAATCAATTCTAGGTTTTCATATGCATATAATTAACTAAAGCTTTCACTTTGCACAAGTGAGCCACATCCATCGAATAACCGATTGCGTAAGTTAGAGTCAATTATACACCACATAGCACATAAATTGATTTTATTACAATTGAGGTCTTCCCCAATTTTAGATATATCTAAATAAACATGTGATAAATAAATAATCATTCAATTGATTTAATTAATTAATCCATGACTAACATGCATGTTTCGTAATGGATTCATGCACAACAATTACCATATAGGTCACAAAGATATGATCACATAATCATGTTGCAAACCTAGCGTTTCTAATCTAATTAAATAAAAAAAATAAACCACAAACCCTAATTAGGGTTTAGGTGAAATCGACCCCCCCCAAAATTAGGGTTAGGGTTTCAAATTTTTTTAACAAACCCTAATAGATCAACATGTATATATAAAACAATTAAAGATACAATTTTTATGTGTTTTATTTAATCAATTACATGTTATAGTAGACTCGTGATACCACTGTTAGAATTAATATATCATGACATTCATATAATTATATAAATCAAGTAGTCACATATGCGGAAGCATAGGATACATATTATAACACCCCCAAAATAGAGAATTGCGGAAGCATACAAGTATTTGGGGTGCTACGAAAATTGGAAATCACAACACAAGATATAGAGAACGGATTGAAAATCCGTTTAAAATACATTACATAAGTTTAAGTCAAATGTTATACGTAAGTCCAAGTTTAATAAAAATAAAGGCCAGTTACATGACTGTCCCATTGTTTCAGAGTTACACTTGTGTAAAAACACTTAGGTTTCTTATGACCAATGCCATGCCCTGCCTTCAACAATAACATACTTAAGCACCTGAAAAACATGCTAAAAGTCAGCTAACGCTGGTGAGTCTATAGGTTTAAAGTAAATAGCACATACGGACCATAACAATAATCAGCAAACACACACTAATTCTGTATACAACACTAAGCTCAACAACCGAATTAGACAAAAGCATGCCAAAGGCATAAATATAATAAAGGTGCCCGCGAGTGATAATCCCCGGTCACTCGGCAAAAAGGGTCGTCATGGTATACGTTCGCCTTGACCATGGCATGGCCAACCGAACGGAGGAGTCACCCTCAATAGATCTATTTATAACATACACGTTTCCCAGCAGGAATTGACGGTTGTCGATAGTGGGCAAAGTGGGATTCAATCAACTTAGGTTTCCGCATACCAGTGTGTGAAAACAAGTTTAGTTATGGTCCATGAAAACAGTTTTGCATGTTTCTCACCCCAAGGTTTATAAAACATTACTTATAAGAAAGTTGGGGCTATAAACTCACCTTAAAAGAGAGCAATCTGCTAGTCAACAAGTAATTAGTGCAACCGCTCCGACACGCGACCTAGTTAAGTATGGTAAGTCTTGGTACACGTTCGTACTTTAAGTGCTTGACTCTCTTGAAAGGATTTTTATGTGTTACCATGTGCTTGTGTGTTTCTTGCTTGTTGTGTGGTATATACGTTTCAAAAATAGTTTATTAGAAAGGCTCTTGGTGTTGGCTCATGGTGATAGTGAATGGTGTGAGTGTTCATAACAGAACATCCGTGTATTATATTCTTTGTTATAATACGTAAGTAATATATATATAGTTCAGCCCCTGCAGTAATATATATATAGCTACACCTTGATGTAGGCAATTAGCTACACATCCCCTTTGTAAAAAAATTTAAAAATATACAGTTCAGCCCCTGCAGTAAGTCGCAGGGTCTGAACTGTACATTTTTAAAAGATTTTAAAAAGGGATGTGTAGCTAATTGCCTACACTTGGATGTAGGTAAGATTTCCCTTATATGTATATATATATATATATATATATATATATATATATATATATATATATATATATATATATATATATATATATATATATATATATATATATATATATATATATATATATATATATATATATATATATATATATATATATTAAGTATAATAATAGTAATTATGTATTTAATTAATTAGGCTTATAATTAATTAAATATACTTGAGAAATTTTTATATCAATAAATAATTGAGGAAATATTATATTACAAATATTTTTTTTTTATTATTTATAATAAAATTAAATATTAAGTATTTAAAATAAATACACTTGTATTTAGAACAACTATATAAATGTAAGTATTTTTGTATACTCTAAGTGTTATAATTTTTAGAAATTTGGGCATGACCCGTTCGTTTGTTAAACATTTCCATTTTCCTCAAATGTTGCAATTTCTCAAATAAACCACTTGTCACTTTACTTGTAAAATTTAGTACGTAATAACTATATTATTCACTATTAATATAGTTAACGATATAATTCGTCTTACGATATAAAAATAGTCACCGTGAGTTCAAATATGTGTAAAAATTCGTTTTCGTCACCCGAAATACTTATTGGGCCTAAATTTCACTATTGGACCCGTTAGTTCAAAATTAGCCCAAATATGTATCCCGATTTAAGTTACGTTATATGTATCGTTATATATCGAAATTAATTTCTACACGTCCGATAACAATTTTCGGTCAAGAAGTCAAAGTTGAAAAAATATTATTGGGCTCAGCCCACTATTCACCGAACACCCTATTAGGCTCAAAATATATACTTGGCCCAATAACCAATTTTTAGTGTTTATAATTATATAAATTTATATAATTAAATGTAATTAACACATATAATTAAGTTTTAATTCTCAAAAATCAAAGTTGGTCATTTCTCATCTTATTCGACCCAAAATAATTATTTTTGGCCAAAAATATTTTATTTCACCAAAAATTGTAATTTTACTAATTAAATGTAATTAGTTACGGTTAATTCGATATATACTTAATTAAAATCTTTCAAGCAAAACTTCCACCAATTCACCACTTGAGCCAAAATTTTATGTTTTTCAAAACCCTAATAATTTTATAATTTTCAATATGACTGATTTATNGCAAACATAATCCATATATATTTGTCAACTTAACAAAACATATACATATAACACTTGGTAACACCTTTGATCATCATAAAAACATGAAATCAACAAGATTTGAAATTTTTTGATGAATCCTTACAATGGTGTTGGTTTAAATTGGCTAGGAGAACCAAATGGAGACCCAAAATGTTTCAAATTAACCCAAATCACGTACCGATTAACCCAAAACTCTTGTAAACACAACCCAATTTAACTTGATCTTCCAAAATTATATATATGAAATGTGTGTGTGTGTGGCCGGTTATGGTGAAGAAAGAAGAGAAAGAGATGAATTTTTGGTTAACTAAAATGAGGGTTATAATAAGTTGGGTATTAGGTTTGGTTAAAAGAGCGTAACTTGGTTAATAGTGTGTTTTGAGGATATTAGTGTATTTTGCATGTGTAGATATGTGTTGGGTGTGTAGGGGATCCTAGGAAGGGATCAAATAGTGATTTTGCTCCTCGTTGGTATATCGTGTGTCGGTTTAAGCTTAAACATCACCGAAATGTCCCGGTTTGACATTTTTGGACATGTATACGTAAAATAAAGTTTTTAGCCATGATTTCATCAGAAATGTAATAAAATGACTTTACTGACTCAAAAATATATTTACTTGACTTTTACCATAAATAATGTGGTGTCGGTTCGCGTGCTGCGTTGTTTTTCAGAAAATGTGAGAAAGCTCTCAGTAAATTACGATACTTGTCAGTAACTATCCGAAATGGATTAATTTGTGTTTACTGACAAAAATAGGCTTTTTCAATATTGACTGTAAGCTACAGTGTGCAGGACAGCTCCCGAAAATATTCAAAAATGTGCAGAAACATGCAGAAATGTGCAAAAATGCATATCATACTCAAAATAAATATAAGAAATAGAAATTTATTATTAAATTAATTTATGAAAAATACCATTGTCACAGTATCCCCTCCTTAAGGGGAAATCCGTCCCAAATTTCAGTTCACGTCATTCGATGAGTTCGAAAAGAGATGCAGATATTTACGCTTGATCTCGTCCTCTCGCTTCCAAGTGTACTTGGGGCCTCTGCGAGAGTTCCAGCGGACTTTCACGATGGGGATACGACTCTGCTTCAATCGTTTAACTTCGCGGTCCATGATCTCAATCGGTTCTTTGACGAAGTTCAACCTTTCGTCGACTTGGATCTCTTCCAAAGGAATAGCATGACTATCATCAGATAAACACTTTTTCAAGTTGCTCACATGAAAAACGTCATGCACAAAACTGAGTTCAGAAAGCAATTCGAGTCGATAGGCTACCGGCCCGACTCTAGCGAGAATCTCGAAAGGTCCAATATAACAAGGGTTCAGCTTCCCACGTTTGCCAAATCTGATCACGCATTTCCATGGAGAGACCTTCAACANATAAACACTTTTTCAAGTTGCTCACATGAAAAACGTCATGCACAAAACTGAGTTCAGAAAGCAATTCGAGTCGATAGGCTACCGGCCCGACTCTAGCGAGAATCTCGAAAGGTCCAATATAACAAGGGTTCAGCTTCCCACGTTTGCCAAATCTGATCACGCATTTCCATGGAGAGACCTTCAACATCACCTTGTCACCCATGAAACTCAAGGGTTTTTTGCCTCTTGTCAGCATAGCACTTTTGGCGATCACGAGCAGCTTGCATTCGATTCTCTATCGATACGATTTTCTCAGTAGTTTTGTGAACTAGATCTGGTCCAGTAAGTTGGCTTTCTCCGACCTCAGCCCAACATATCGGCGATCTGCACTTACGACCATAAAGTACTTCATACGGTGCAGCCTTGATACTGGTGTGATAGCTGTTATTGTAGGAAAACTTGACCAAAGGCAAATGCCTATCCCAGCCGTTCCCAAAGTCAATAACACACGCTCTGAGCATGTCCTCCAACGTCTGAATAGTCCTCTCACTCTGACCATCAGCCTGAGGATGATAAGCTGTGCTCATATCATGATCTGTACCCAATGCATNGCTGTTATTGTAGGAAAACTTGACCAAAGGCAAATGCCTATCCCAGCCGTTCCCAAAGTCAATAACACACGCTCTGAGCATGTCCTCCAACGTCTGAATAGTCCTCTCACTCTGACCATCAGCCTGAGGATGATAAGCTGTGCTCATATCATGATCTGTACCCAATGCATCCTGAAGCGACCTCCAAAAACTGGATGTAAAACGGCAATCTCCATCAGAGATGATAGAAATAGGCACTCCATGCCTTGCCACAATTTCCTTTACGTATAGCCTGGCAAGCTTGTCCATACTATCGTTCTCTCTCATAGGAAGGAAATGTGCAGACTTTAGATGGTCTACGATTACCCATATCGTGTCATAACTGCTCGACGTCCTTGGCAGTTTGGTGATGAAGTCCATGGTTATTCGTTCCCATTTCCACTCTGGGATCTCTAGTTGTACAAGCAACCCTGACGGTCTCTGGTGTTCAGCCTTAACCTTTGAACACGTTAAGCATATGTTGACGTACTTAGCTATATCCGCCTTTATATTTGGCCACCAATATAGCTTCTTCAAGTCTAAGTACATCTTGTCAGCTCCTGGATGAATGGAGTATTTGGACTTGTGTGATTCGTGCATAATCAAATCACGAATTCCTCCACACAGCGGGATCCAACTTCTGTCGCCGTAACACAAAACTCCATCAGATCTCTTTACGAAGCCATTCTCGCTTTCTGGCATTCCGTAAATTTTCTCGTTTGGTCTATTCTCCTCCTTGAGTGCCTCTACTTGAGCCTCAAGAATTTTTGCTAGAAGAGGGGAAACAATCGTCATCCCTAACGATCTGACCCTGAGGGGTTTGATCCTCTCCTTTCGACTAAGAGAGTCGGCAGCTATATTCGCCTTGCCCGGATGGTAACGAATCTCACAATTATAGTCGCTAAGCAATTCTAACCATCGTCGCTGTCTCATGTTCAGATCCTNATCGTCATCCCTAACGATCTGACCCTGAGGGGTTTGATCCTCTCCTTTCGACTAAGAGAGTCGGCAGCTATATTCGCCTTGCCCGGATGGTAACGAATCTCACAATTATAGTCGCTAAGCAATTCTAACCATCGTCGCTGTCTCATGTTCAGATCCTTCTGATTCAAGATATACTGTATACTTTTGTGATCCGTATACACCACACACTTAGTACCATAGAGGTAGTGTCTCCAAATGCGTAATGCAAACACATACAACTGAGCCTAACTCCAAATCATGAGTTGTGTAATTCTTCTCATGAGTTTTTAGTTGTCGAGAAGCATACGTTATCACCTTTTCCCTTTGCATTAACACGGCTCCCAAACCTTTGTGTGAAACATCGCAATAAACGACAAAGTCTTCACTACCGTCCAGAAGGGCCAAAATAGGTGCACTGCACAACTTTTCTTTAAGGAGTTGATAACGCTCTAATTATACATATTTCTTGTGCCTTATACTATATGTTTTATGATCAATTGATGTGAAATTTTGGTACTTAATAGCATAAAATGAATGCAGATTCACTCTCGGATGATCTGGGCATGATACATCTCAAAACCCACTATTTCACCACTTGAAGTAAATAAATAAGAAGTCTTCCATGATTAGCTTTTCATGCAAGTCAAGTGCGCGGGTTTTCCATTCAAGTGCGCCGCACTTACCTCTCGGTCAAAGGAAGTCAAATATGTAATATTAAATAAAAGTGCGTCGGTCTTACAAATAAAGTGCGCCGTACTTCCCCTGCATTTATGAAACTTTGGCGCCAAGAAAATAAGAAAGTGCGTCGCACTCAGAAAGCATGTGCGCCGTACTTCGCATATCAGAATGCCTATAAATAGAGCTCATTTGCAAGCATTTGAACTCTCCACTCCACAACCAATTTCCACGAAGTTAAGTCCAAAGTAATACGTGATCCAGAGCCAAGTTACAGGGGTGAACGAATTAGAACAAGGGGTGTTAAATACTTGTTGGTGTCGAATTCTTGGTTACTTGTGACACTTGTGTAATCATTTGATCAATCCAATCTGTATGTCTCTTGTTTACTATTTACTCACTTCTGTTATTATGAACTCATTAGCCATGAGAGGCTAAACCTCTTGTGATTGCTTGGATATGTGAATATAATAAAGCGAGTTATGATTATGTTTTGATCTCTACCAATTTCAAGTTTATATTGTGAACTATAATATGTTGGGATAGGTCGAAAGAACCAACGTATTAAACGCAATTCTAGGAACTTGTCTGCGTTAAGTCTTTGAAAGGAGAAATCCACTTAGAAGAATCAATAATAATCTGAATTTGATATGAAATTATTTTTCGAGAGAAATCACTTAATGGGTAGATATGAATCTTGAATTGAACCTACGAATTATGAAATTGCTCTTTTGACGAAAATAGCTTTCTTATAAGTTGTGCTCCTTTACCAATATGAGATCAAACATAAACATTGTCACTAGATTATCTAAGCTTTCCAAGCAATCATTTGTCTTAATATTTGAATTCCTTATATTTCTATAATCGTTACATGTCTTGTTTTACTAAATATTATACTTAATCCGAGCGAACTAAGTCCCTATGGATACGACCTAGTCTTACCTTAATCTAATACTACCAACGGGGGTAACACTTTACCCGTGTGTTTGGTTTATTAAAATCGGTGAAACTAGTATTATAAATTTAAAGCTTTCCTTACACATCAAAGTTTTTGGCGCCGTTGCCGGGGACTTAANTAATATTTGAATTCCTTATATTTCTATAATCGTTACATGTCTTGTTTTACTAAATATTATACTTAATCCGAGCGAACTAAGTCCCTATGGATACGACCTAGTCTTACCTTAATCTAATACTACCAACGGGGGTAACACTTTACCCGTGTGTTTGGTTTATTAAAATCGGTGAAACTAGTATTATAAATTTAAAGCTTTCCTTACACATCAAAGTTTTTGGCGCCGTTGCCGGGGACTTAAATCTGTTCCTTAAGTATTTTCGAAGTAAAATTAGCAATCAAAACCAAAAATTTATTCGAAATCAGATCACTCTATTCCTTCTTTTGTAGAAAGAACACGGCACACACACAATTGTACGTCGCACTTATACACAGAGCACACACATACCGCCGTACTTGTCACCAAAAACGCACTTGCTTCAATCCGTAATGTTTTCCTTAAAATACACAAACCTTCTAATAAAAACCAAAAAGAATCATCTTTCTAACAATCTTTTGAGATTAATCGTCTTGGTAAAAATAACACCGCCGTACTTATATCCAAGTACGCCGCACATTGCCATTTCACACAAGTACGCCGCACACTATTCAGTGTACGCCGCACTCACTTACTCAGAAAACGAAATGTATCAAAGTTGATTTAAATTTCGCTATCTATCCTTGAATGCACACTCGTTCAGCTGAAACACTGAGCCCATTTCTCCTCTATCAGAACCTGAAAGAACTTTAAACAAAAGAAAACGTAATAACAAAAGAGTTCCTTTTTCTCAAAAAGACGAAAGACCCGAACAGCCTCGTGTTCACCACACAGCTGTTGACGATATCTCAAAATTTAGATTTTACATCAAGTTAATCCAAATTTACGATCCAATGGATGACGCTGACAATGAACCAATGTGGGCCAACGATTGTATCGTTGCACCTACTCCTAGACCAGCTATTACCATTCCTGAAACCGCAAATGAATTCACAATCAAAGGAAACCACCTGACTCTTGTCAAGGGAAACCAATTTGATGGCCGAATTAAAACTAATCCTCATAAACACATTCATGAATTCCAAAGCGTATGCGATATGTTCAAATACGGGGCTACCAAAACTTAAGCGGTAAGACTCATGATGTTTCCTCTATCTTTAACGGGAGAAGCTGTTGGGAATTGCACTAACAGTTACCACGGCTAAGCATGAAGAAAACCACTGCTAAAGAATGCACTAGCAGTGGAAACACATTATCACTGCTAATAGGATAACTGTTTGTACTCATGTATTGATAAGTATAGAATTGATTTTGTGTATATTCTATTTTGTTAGCTTTATACTTATCTTGTAAAGGACTCCTTGTGCTATAAAAGATGGTCCTAGGTTAATGTTCTATATACGTATCAATTAGAGAGCATTAAGGTGTAACCCTAGTGATAAGCAAGATCACTCGTATTATTATCATTAATAATATTGAAGATTAAAGTTTGGTTTATACTTTGTGTTCATCATATACAACTATTCTCATTCACAAAACAATTCATAACTAATCTTCTAAGTACTACAAATAAATTCCGCGTGCTTATTAGTATTATTCAAAGTATCACTCTAACACAAGGCGTGTGTTTAGATCCATCAGAAGCTAAAACATGGCTTGATGAACTCGATGAAGGAACCATTGAATCATGGGACGAACTTCGTACTGCTTTCATTAGTAGATATTTTCCTCCAGCTTTATTTGATAAACTTCTCGGAGAAATCCGAGGGTTCTCACAAAACGAACGTGAAAATATCACTGAACCTTGGCTTTGAATGAAAGAATTGCTATGAAACTGTCATGGATATGGCCTGACAAAAGGCAATATAATCAAAATCTTTTACCACAGTCTTGATGAAATAACTCGAAAAGCTTTAAACGCTGCGGCTGGTGGTATATTTCTCTATAAAACACCAAATCAAGCGTATCAACTCCTTGAAGACAAAGTCTTACTTAAACTAGATTGGGCAAAAGAACAAAAACCAGAAACTTCTGTTCGTAAAACAGTTGCTTTCACTGACGAAGGCAGTAGCAATCCGGACACTAATAAAATTATGGAAAGAATGGATGCCATGGCAATTAAAATGAATGCTTAATACAAAAAAATAAAAGAACAACGTGAAAGTTGTAATCATTGTGGCGGAAACCATGCTACAGCAAATTGCAGTGATGATGGCACACCTATGTCACGTGAAGAAGAAGCTAAATTTATGAACACTTTTAGACACACCCTTTTCAATGAGAACTATCGTGATCGTGAACGATGGAGACCTAGTGTGAAAAACGAATATAATCGAGAACCTTACAAACAAACAAACACTGATGAAAAACCAGACGTTCAAATTCAACTGAATGATTTTATTAAAGCACAACAATCAACAAACCTTTTTTTGAAAGAACAATTCATGGACTTAAAATATAAAGTTGAATCTGCTGCTAGAAATCACCAAGCCTCAACGCAAAATTTAGAAGCCAAATTCGACAGATTCGCTGAAAAGCAATCAGGTCGAGCTTCTGGATCTCTTCCTTGTAACACTCAACCTAATCCTAAAAACAAACCTTATCAACCACCGCAAGCTCGCCATGAGTATGTAAATTCTATTACCACAAGAAATGGTACTTCTTATGATCCACCCATCGATCCTAGTCAAATTCAACAACCTGTTGAAGTTTTCACTGATGATGAAGAAGATGAAGAACCTGTTCCTCGAAAGGAAACCACAACTCTTGAAACACCAGTACCTAGACCCTACAAACCCAGAATTCCATACCCACAACGCTTAAGAAAAGAAAAAATGGAAGCCGAGTATGGAAAATTTCTTGATATAATTCGATCTGTCTGAATTAATGTCTCTCTTGTTGAAATTTTAGCCGGAATGCCCAACTATGGGAAATTTCTTAAAGAACTTGTTAGTAACAAGAACAAACTCGAATAAATTTCAGCAACTTTCCTTAATGAAGAATGTTCAGCTATCGTTCAGAACAAAATCCCACCAAAACTTGGAGACCCAGGAAGTTTCCTGATTCCTTGTACTTTAAGCAAAACATTCTCGTGCAATGCTTTAGCCGATCTTGGGGCTAGCATTAATCTGAAGCCGTATTCTCTCTATGCTAAATTATCCATTGAAACACTTAAACCAACTAACATGAGTGTTCGGTTAGCTAACCGATCTTTCCAATATGCTGTTGGAATAGCGGAGAACATGTTAGTTGAAGTTGGAAAATTCACTTTTCCAGTTGATTTCGTTATCCTAGAAATGGAAGAAGATAGCAAAGTACCCCTAATCTTAGGAAGACCTTTTCTCCATACAGCCGATGTAATGATTCGAGTTAAACAGAAACAGCTCAATCTTGGAGTTGGAAAAGAAAGAATAATTTTCTCCATAGATAAGGCTATGAAACACTCTTACTCTAACGATGACACATGCTTTAGAATTGATGTTATCGATGAAATTCTTGAAGAAGATTTCGATGAACTACTAAGTGCATTTAATCAATTACTATACTCAGTCGATGGAACAATTCTTGAACACGAAGTCATGGCTGAATATGATCAATTCATGGCTATGACAATCGGAGATAAAAATGAAAGTTCCGATGATTAGGACGAAAATGAAGAAGACCTATCATTTGAGAAAATAAACCCTGACACTGAACTTAGAATTAAAAATTCTATTGAAGAACCACCAACGGATCTCATTCTTAAACCATTACCAGACCATATGGAATATGCTTTTTTGGAAGGAGAATCATTACTTCCAGTCATAATTTCATCTAAACTCTCTGATAAGAAAAAAGTAAAATTGTTTTCGGTTCTCAAAAACGACAAAAGAGCCTTTGCTTGGAAAACTAGTGACATACCTAGAATTTGTTCATCCTTCTGTAAACACAAAATTCAGTTAAAGGATGATAAAAAACCAGTGGTTCAAAAGCAAAGAAGACTCAATCCGAATATGCAAGAAGTTGTTAAGAAGGAAGTTGTTAAACTCCTTGACTCAGGAATCATCTACCCTATAGCAGATAGCCCTTGGGTAAGTCCTATTCATTGTATACCCAAGAAAGGAGGTATAATAGTAGTAACAAATGAAAATGACGAACTTGTCACAACTAGAACTGTCACTGGTTGGCGCGTATGTATTGACTATAGAAAACTAAATGAAGCTATGGCAAAAGATCATTACCTCTCTCATTCATGGACCAAATGTTAGAAAGACTAGCAAGAAATGAATACTTCTGTTTTCTAGATGGATTCTCTGGATATTTCCAAATACCAATCGATCAAATGGATCAAGAAAAAACAACATTTACATGTCCTTTCAGAACCTTTGCTTATCGACGTATGCCTTTTGGCTTATGTAATGCACCTGCTACTTTGTTAGAACCTAAGTTTTTCTACATTTTAGTCAAGTCTCGGTTGTTTCAACATTTGTAATAGGTTGCTAAGTTGATTAAATATGTAACTATTAAGGATGAGTCCAATACTCATCCAACGGGCCTAAAGCCCAAACGATTAAGAGAAGGGAAGGAGTAGACGTGTTGCCCTAGCTCCCATCCTATAAATAGGACATCTATGTATCCCATTCTCTTGTTGGTTATTTCAATAATATAGAGAAACTCTTGCACTTTTATTCTTCATATTTGATCTAATCAACCAAACTCTATTTCTCATCTCATTTCTACCAAATCTATACTTGTGTTTACAATATGGTGACCTAACAAGTGGTATCAATCGCCAAATAGAAGGTATACGTTTTGTTTTTGTACCAAAACGACCCAAAACTTGTTCTTCAATCGTTATTTATTTTTAAAGTTTGCTACTTTCTTGTTTGTTTAGTGTTTCTATCACATATTTGTCATCAAACTTGTGTTACAAACTCAAACAAACAACAAAATATCAAATTTTTTGCAAAAATACGCAAGCTTAGAAACTTGTACTTGTTTTCGAAATTTTTCAAAATTTCAAAAAGTTGTTCAAGTTTGCAACTTTCTTTAAGATTTCATCATTTTAAGGTTAGTTGTACAAGAATCTTGGATTAAAAACGTGTTTTTGGATTGCTTTTAACAAAAACAAAATCTGCCAAAAAGTGTACCTTTTTCGAAATCTTTTAAACCCTAACTTTCGAGATCTTTTGTGACTGCTCCTAAAGTGTTTTCGTTGGTTACTC
>LBNU01037406.1:3485-14039 GCA_014162995.1 Artemisia annua | reverse complement strand
GATTCCATTAATTTCGTTCCATTTGTTGTAATCAATAGGTTTTAAATCTGGATTCTTTTGCTTCATTTTATTGTGACTCTCTTCCGCATGAGCTATTGTGTCATCATAATCACGCACATAAGGAGGATCATGTTTCTCTAAAATCAAATTTCCATTATAAATCACATTCTGTTCTTGCCGAGCTTTCTTGAGATTACAAGGTGTTTGACCAAGAGCCATTTTATATTTTGTGTGGTAAATCGGATCTGTCTGATTTGCAATCATTTTATGAGATTGGGATGAATGACCCGTTTTAACCAACAAATCTTCAAGTTTTGCAATCTTATGTTCTGACTCTTTGATTTCTTTCAAAAACTTATCTTCTTTCTTTGCAAATTCCTTTTTCAACTCATCCCGTTCTTTTTGAAGATTGGTATAAGCTGTTTGTTGTTTAGAAAGTTGGTTTTGTAAATCAGAAATTTCCACGTTTAGGGATCTAATTTGCTTTTGTAAATTAACATCAAGTGTATCATATTTTATTTGCAAATGTTTTTCCCTTGAAACAGAATTTTGATAACCAGTTTCTAATTCAGACAATCTTTGTGTATGCAATTGAAAAGCTTTTTCTTTTTCCTTGTATCTCGCAAGCTCAGCGGTCAATTTAGCATTTGCAGCCTTTGCTTCGCGATTGACCTTTTTTACATTCTCAATCTCAATTTGACAATTATTCAACAATGATTCAAATAAAGCACGTGTTTCCTCATCATTCTTAGCATGCTGTGAAGCAAAGCCTCCATTATGATTCATATCGGGATGTGACGAATCAATATTGCTATTATTCGGCATTTCCTGGTATGTATCATAATCGTATACTTGTGTCTCAGAATGCTGTTCCTCATGAGGGGCATATTAAACATATCATTATTGTTGAAAGAATTGTTTAATGGTACCTCAGATACTACATTGGCATAAAAAATCGGAGGTGTCTCAGAATCTGTGTCATACTTAGCCTCCTGGAGATTCGCCATGAATATGCAGTTCGCATTAATATCTTCACAATCTTCCATATCATCCATGAGTGCCATGTAGTCAATCTCCTCAGCATTCAACTTAAATCCTGCTTTCTGCTTCTGGGCCAGCATCAATGCTTTCTGCAAGTACTCAGGATCTTTCTTATCCACCCGTGAAGGACAGTTCCTTGCCATGTGACCGACACCCTGACAATTGAAACACTTAACCAAATTTCCCTGATTCACGTTCACATTACCATTATTCCCTCCAACCTGAGCTGCAACATTTCCAACCTGATTACCCATAGCCTGATTACCAACATACTGACCCCGTGGAATTTTCCTAGGGCGTGGTATGATAAACTTACTGCTTTTTTGCTTGCTAATTCTTTTACAAAAGGTTTACTAGATCAAACTTTGTTTATTCAAAAACACGGGGAAGATATTTTAATTGTGCAAATATATGTCGATGACATTATTTTTGGCTCTACAAACAAAAAGTACTCAAACGCTTTTGCCAGATTAATGAAACAAAATTTTGAAATGTCAATGATGGGTGAACTTACGTTCTTTTTGGGACTACAAGTTCATCAGTCTCCCCGTGGAATTTTCCTAAATCAGTCCAAATACGCTCTTGAGATAATTAAGAAACATGGAATGACCAGTTGTGATACTTACAATACTCCTATGGCTAACACAACTAAGTTAGATGCGGATCCAAATGGGAAACCAGTTGACCCCACAAAGTACCGAAGTATTATTGGGTCACTGATGTATCTCACCGCTAGTAGACCGGATATTGTATTTGCTGTATTTATGTGCTCTCGCTATCAGTCCAGTCCAACTGAACGTCACCTCAATGAGGCTAAGAGAATCCTTCGATACGTAAAGGGAACCATTAATTTGGGGATCTGGTATCCGAAGGATTCCGGTTTTGAACTAATAGCTTTTTCAGACGCTGATCATGCAGGGTGTATGGATACACGCAAAAGTACTTCTGGTGGTTTGCAGTTTCTAGGAGATAAACTCGTGTCTTGGCAATCAAAGAAGCAGGATTGCACATCACTATCGTCAACAGAAGCTGAATATGTTGCCATGTCTGCCTGCTGTGCACAAGTCATTTGGATGCGTACACAACTAATGGACTACGGTTACTTATTCAACAAGATTCCGATGTACTGTGACTCGAAAAGTGCGATAGCGATCTCGTGCAACAGGGTTCTGCATTCTAAGTCTAAGCACATTGATCTCCGTTATCACTTCATCAAGGATCATGTTGAAAAGGGTACAATTGAGTTATATTTTGTGGTTACAGAATACCAACTGGCAGACTTGTTCACAAAACCACTACCCCCGGGAAGGTTTACTGAGCTAGTTCACCGGATTGGTATGCGGTGTTTGACTCCGGATGATCTTAAATCTTTTCTTGAAAACAATTAACCGAGTCAAATACCAAAACTATCTTTGTAAATATTTTACAAAAACAAAATACAACATCAAAAAATCAAAAAATCCAAATAGATTTTACAATTTCTTATGTTTTTTAAAAATGCTCGTACACAATCTTCGTCAACACTTTGGTTTATCCAAATTTCAATATTTTCACACCAAGTGTTGAGGGGAAGAAAATGTTCTTCAAAATTCGAAATCTTGTACAAACATGTGTACTTGCATATTTCTTTGATGTTATGATGTTTCTTTGCAATGGTGGATCGTTAAAGGTTATCTCGTATCATTTCTTTTTCATTTTTACCTCTTTATTAGTTTACCATTAACTGTCGTTACCCATAACCGTTAAATATACTCATTAGGACTAGTTATATGGTTTACTAGTAGTTAAGGGGCTAGAATTGCCAAATTGAAAAAGTTTCAAAAGTGTTAACATAACAAACAAACACCCCCGTCGTTTTTTCTTTACAAAAACAAAAACAAAAAACAAACACCCCCTTTTCATCTCACGGCTCAAAATCAAACTCCAAATCCACGTTCCTGATCTTAAAACCGTAAGTGAATTCATGTTTGTTAGCTTATTCTAAGATAGGGTTTTCAATCAATTGCATTTTAGATGGCTAATTTTCGTGCAATTTAGTATTTAAGAACTATGGTTTTCGATAATTTCGTTCTTTGCGTATAAATGTGTTTTAGATTTAGAAATCATAGGGCTTTTGTGTTTAAACGTCATATAATCATGTCCCTATTACCTAATTACAACAGTTTACACGTTAGGATAGATTTCGAAATCTAGGGTTTAAGCCGATTTGTGTTTTTATGAATGTATAATGTTTTTGTTGATATTATTGATGGGATTTGGTTGTTTATGTGTTTAGAACATGCCTATGCTAGTTAATTGTACCATAACATCATTATGCATGATCTAGATAAATTAGGGTTCATGTTGAAATTTAGGGCTTTTCGTTTGTATGTTCTAGGGCCTAATTAAACTGTCTAGATGTGTTCTAATAAGTGTTAATTAATGTTATTGTGTGTTTTCACTTCATGATTTCTCGTGAATAAAGTTCTAGATAATTTCATGTCTCGTTGTCTTTCGAAATCTTTTATGTGTTGCCTAGTTGTGATTCTAACTGTTGTTTATCATTCAATATACAGGCTTCATTCAAAAGATACAAGAAATTCTCACAAAAACGTACGACTTCAAAGATTTCGAAAAATTCTTGTATAAGAATTTTTCGAGAAAATTTTTCGAAATCTTTTCTCAAAAACTTTTTCGAGATCTTTCAAAATTTTCGAGATCTTTTCTCTTTCGAGAAAATCTTGGAAGATTTCGAAATATCTCATTAAAGTTTTCGAGAAAACACAATTTCCAGATCTTTTCAGACATTATCGAGAAAATATGAACAGAAGTTTTTCGAAATCTTTTAATATGAAGTTATCGAAATCTTTTGTGAACAGTAACTTTTTCGAAATCTTTCCTTGGAAATTTTTCGAAATCTTTTAGTCCACAAAACTTTCGAGATCTTTGTTTGTGATAGTTTTCGAAAACTTTGTTGGACATATTATCGAGATCATGTACATCATACTTATTGAGTATTCATATGTTTGTAAAATTTCGAAAACTTGTATCATGAATGAATTCTCATGTATACGTATATTGTGAGAACGTTAGTTTACTTGTGATTGTGTAGGGTTAATTAACATGTCACCATATAACTTATATGCTGTAATCATCTATGTTACATTTTAAATAATAATACCGTCACTAATCACACGTTAATTAACTCAAAACCATGATTGCATCAAGTTTGTCTTTGAATATCAAACGTGAACTCGGTCTAATAACTAACGTATCTGGATGTTTGATTTCATGACATGACACTTTCAGAACACAAATGGCTCAACAATCTGAATCAGCTCCACAACAACAGAACCTCCCACTACTTACACTTGGTGAATTCCTCCCTCAGACTACAATGTCCAGTTTGACCAGAACAATCTTCGCATCGACTTCAACAAACTAAGCATACCAGATGACACATGCAAGATTGTTAAGAATATTCTTCTGGCTCATCCATGCAAACCACTGCTCAGCAAATCTGCATCAGTACCAACCTTCTACATCCATCAGTTCTGGCATTCTGCTAAAGCCAACTTGGACGACAGATCTTTCACTGTCAAGCTGGAACGTCAAGAATACAACATTGACTACGACACTCTTCGTGCAGCTCTCATGCTACCAACTTATGATGAATATCATCCCATGCTGTCTGAACTGGAAATCCTGGACTACTTCATTGATCTTGGTACTTACAACAGTTTATACGATAGGATTGATTTCGAAATCTAGGGTTTAAGCCGATTTGGGTTTTTATGAATGTGTAATGTTTTTGTTGATTTTATTGGTGGGATTTGTTTGTTTATATGTTTAGAACTTGCCTATGCTTGTTAATTATACCAAAACATCAGTATGCATGATCTAGATATTTAGGGTTCATGTTCAAATTTGAGGTTTTTCGTTTGAATGTTGTTGAGTCTAATTAAACTGCTAGACTATGTTCTATTAAGTGTTAATTGATGTTATTGTGTGTTTACACCTCATGATTTCTCGTGAAAAAAGTTCTAGATAATTTCATGTCTCGCTAATTTTCGAAATCTTTTGTGTATTGCCTATTTGTGTTTCTAACTGATGATTATCAATCTAAATACAGGCTTCATTCAAAAGATACAAGGATTTCTCACAAAACGTACGACTTCAAAGATTTCAAAAATTCTTGTATAAGAATTTTTTTGAGAAAATTTTTCGAGAAAATTATCGAAATCTTTTCTCCAAAATTTTTTCGAGATCTTTTAAAATTTTCGAGATCTTTTCTTTTCGAGAAAATCTTGGAAGATTTTGAAATATCTCATTAAAATTTTCGAGAAAATATTATTTCGAGATCTTTTCAGAAATTATCGAGATAATGTAAATTAAAGTTATCGAAATCTTTTACTATGAAGTTATCGAAATTTTTTGTGAACAGTAACTGTTTTCGAAATCTTTCCTTGGAAATTTTTCGAAATCTTTTTGTCCACAAAACTTTCGAGATCTTTGTCAGTGATAGCTTTCGAAAACTTTGTTGGACATATTTTCGAGATCATGAATATCATACTTATTGAGTATTCATATGTTTGTAAAATTTCGAAAACTTGTATCATGAATGAATTCTCATGTATATGTATATTGTGAGAACGTTAGTTTACTTGTGATTGTGTAGTGTTAATTAACATGTCACCATATAACTTATGTGCTGTAATCATCTATGTTTCATGTTAAATAATAATACCGTCACTAATCACATGTTAATTAACTAAAAACCATGATTGCATCAAATATGTCTTTGAATATCAAATGTGTACTCGGACTAATGACTAACATATCTGGATGTTTGATTTCATGACTTGACACTTTCAGAACACAAATGGCTCAACAATCTGAATCAGCTCCACTACAACAACAAAACCTCCCACTACTCACACTTGGTGAATTCCTCCCTTCAGACTACAACGTCAAGTTTGACCAGAACAATCTTCGCATCGACTTCAACAAACTGAGCATACCAGATAACACATGCAAGATTGTCAAGAACATTCTTCTGGCTCATCCTTGCAAGCCACTGCTCACCAAATCAACATCAGTACCAACCTTCTACATCCATCAGTTCTGGCATTCTGCTAAGGCCAACTTGGACGACAGATCTTTCACAGTCAAGCTGGAACATCAAGAATACAACATTGACTACGACACTCTTCGTGCAGCTCTCATGCTACCAACTTATGATGAATATCATCCCATGCTGTCTGAACTGGAAATCCTGGACTACTTCATAGATCTTGGATATGACATTCCTGACAATGAATCACTCACACTCCTGTCAAAGTTCAATGTCAAATATCTGCCTCAACCATGGAGAACCTTCTACATGCTGATTGTTAGATCCATTTCAGGAAGAAGGAGTGGTCATGAGCATCCGAGGCTGGAACACATGCAAGTATTTTGGGGTATGATGACTATGACTCCAATCAACTTTGTAGAACCAATAATGAGGGATCTGCTTCATCACATTCACACGGATCGTGATAGAACAGTGATACCCTTCATCAGATTCACCAAATTACTTATAGCATACATGATTGAGAAGACACCAGAATTCCTCAAGAGGTTGCTAGACAGGACTGAACCAAGAGAAGCAACGAATGAAGATCCAAAGATCTCCTTTGTCAAATCTATCAGGTTTACTCCAAGAACCAAAGGCATGAGAATTCTAGATCACTTCTTGGATGATGAGATCAGAAAGACTCAGAATTTCATGATCTACGACAAAGCATTCAGGGAAGAGAAAGTTGGTGTCACGGAGAAAGAAGATGAACCAGCTTCTATTGTTCGTACTCGAAGCAGAAGGGGTGCCAAATCTGGTAGCTCGAGCAGTACTACAACCTCCAAACAACCAAAGCCTGCTCAAAAGCCACCCACCAGACCAAAAAGGAAAGCTGCACCCAAGCTGATTCCTCGGGATGAACCGTCAGCTTCATCATCCGAAACGGAAACCGACTCTGAGTTCAGCACCGAATCTGATGACGAAGCAGACTATATAAGAAGGTCAAGGGCTCCAGATGACCAAGAAGAAAAACTTGATGAAGAAGAAGAGTTTCCAGGGCTTGCACTGACTAAACAATTGAGCAAGGAAACTGCAGAGAAAGAACAAAGAAAAGGCACGGGAATTGCCATCAATGAACCAAGTGATGCTGCACATGATGAAGAAGCAGAAGATGAACCAACTGCAGAGCCACTGGTTGACAAGCGGAAACTCAAAAGTATCATCGTCGACACCAGGGCTGAAAAGAAGCAGGAGGAGAAAGACCTCAGGGAAGCTACGCTTCTAAGTCTTCAACATCCACAACCTCATCAGACACCGTTCAATCTTCAAGAACTCGAGGTTGGCTCAAGCAGCACTGTAGTTCCACAAACCGAAACCGCACAACATGACACAATAATGACGGAAGCTACACAGGAAAATGTTGAAAAAGAACAAACTGAGCTCATCACTCCAGAATTCGTTGCTCAAGTTCAATTTGAAGAAGAACTTAAGAGGAAGGAGGAAATACAGAGGAGAGCTAAAGAGGAGACAGAAAGGTTGCTTCGTGGACTCGATCAAGACGAAGAACCTTTTGACACTGATAACCTAATCAACACTCCTCCACACTCATCGTCACAACATCCTCCAATTCCATCAGGTTCACCTCCAAAGGATCCTTCACCACCTCCATCTGAACCAGAGCATGAATCATCATCATCTTCATCATCACATCACTTACCACCACCACCAGCAAAGAAAACACCCAAAAACAAATCAAACAAGAAGAAAAAGGGAGGCAAAGCAGCTTTGACAGCATCAAAGCGGATCAAGAAAGCTCTTGATTTAGCAAAGAAGAAAAAGAAGGAGAGACAACAGCCAACTGGAGATCTACATGACCAAGTACAACTGCTCTCACAACAGGTCAAAACTTTGACTTCACAAGTCAAAGATCTTCAGGATGCAAATGAGCTTGTCAACAAAGTTCTACATGCCGACTTGGACGGGATGATCAAAGAGTATACTACTGAATATCTCAATGACAATCTCGCTGCTATAGCTGTACCGGCTGTGTCTGCGCTTATTGAGCTGATTCGAACAAAGTTGAATACCAGGATCAAGCACAACATTGAAAGAATGCTTGAGTCAACTCCATTTTATCTTCGCACTAACAGGGATCCTCCACCACTGGAAGATCTATCTACTGATGTAGCCTTTCGTAAATTCCCGTACGATTAGTAAATACATAAACTGGAATAAAGATGTTTCGTTATTTAAATATCCCTTTTTAAGAGTGACAAAAAAATTTTTTTGCATGACGTATTATGTGAATCTCTATGACATTGTGAAATGATCATTTACCTAGGAACGATGCTTGCACACAAACCTAGATAGTCTAAGTATCGCGAATATATTTTTAACGTTTATATTTAATAAATATACGTTTCGTATATTTATTGTACGATATTTATATATATATATATCCGGAACCTACGAAAATTCCCGGGATTGGTCAATAATATTTTTGGAACGTAACCCGACTCTTGAAATTCACTAAGTGGGCCCCCGTAGCTTATTGGGCTTTTAAACCCAATTACGTAACCAAACGGACTCCTTTGTTGTTTTCTTTTCTTCTTGTCTGATGGGCCAACGCAAACCACCAGCCCAAAGGGCTCTAAGCCCAAACGACACCCTTTTATTTTTTTTTGTTTTCCTTGTTTGCCCGACGAGACCAAGCCACAAAACACACCATTTTTCTTGCAAACTCGACACATAAGACCTCAATATTTTTACACAACTTGATTTGTGACCCAGCTAACTTTCAAATGTGACAAACCCCGTTCATTTTCATACTCGTTTGATACACTAAATTTGGCCAAAGTGAAACAATGAAACCAAGTTTACTTGATAACCCAAAACGTGGCAAGACATTCCCTAGCACCTCTCAATCACACCAATGCCCACGAAACTGACATAGATACACTGTAGAGTGTCAGGAACAAACAGGAGAACTCCCTTACACATTCCTTCGGTTGTTTGTGAACGATTGGGTAACAAAGTGGTGCCTCCCATGTCTAACGAGCCAACACATCACATTTTTGCCTCATTCCCTTGTCCTAAACCTTCACAAGACTCTTACCAACTCGTTATTTAACAGCCATGCATGTTTCCTTTGATCACACACACTCAAACATTACCAAATATAGTCGTACGTGGGGTTTTGATATCAAGTTTGGGACGAAAAGTTGAGCTAATGTTCGAAGTATAAAAGTGATCCAAGTGTACCATCATTAGCTCGTTTTGAACCTTGCTAGGCTGTGAACATTTCCACAATTCGTCACTCGTTTCAATTCGAACCAAACGCTAAGAAATCTCCACCCCAAGAGGTGAGGTGAGAATATGGAGAACTTTTATTATATTTCATTTTCATTCTCGTACATATTTCTTATCTATTTATTTCGATACCTATAAACACGACACACCTATATTTTTCAACATACTATTTGTGTTACACGTTAAGTAATGAAAATAACACGTTATTATACTTCTTCACCCATTCGAAAAAGACTTGGAATATTTTCTAAGTGTTAAAACTGTTTTTCAAAATGATTTCCAACAAACACTTAGCCTCGTTATTTCGTAATATACAAACATAACATATAAATTTTATTCGTCATACTAATTATTTGGAACCTTAACAAATAAGGTGTACAAACGTTCGAACTTAAAAACTATAAATGATCAATGCATTCGACCCCTTTTGTGACCCCATGGACAATTCGAACAAAAACCTCAACGAATTTTTCAAAGTGTTGACAGTTTCAAAATATGAGTTTGGTCATGAGCTTTGGCCTCGTTATTTGAAATCTAGACACACGACCCACTCTTTTTATTACATGACCTCGTTACTAGCTTAGTAAACAATCAAGAGACACACTTTATTCGAATTGAAGTGCTCGTATGACCCATTTACTCGACTCCTTTTGTCTCGATCAAAATAAGTTTTTACAAAACAAAATAAGCCAAACGTGGGCTTATATCAAGCCCATTAAGAACTTATGATACACTGGGCCTGAAAGCCCAACTCCCACATTTTTATACTTCTAAAATGAGCCCAAGTCAGGGCCCAAACCTTTTGAAAGCCCATTGGATCTAAAAATGTTATTGGGCTTTACTATTAGCTCGTTAAGGCCCAATTAAGAAAATAAGCACTTTTTAAGATTTTAAGCTATTGAAATAAGTTATTTTGAATGTACTGAGCTTATTGAAAATATAAAAATGATAAACTTTGAATTTGGTAAATTTTTGGACTAACTTTGCAAATTTTTCATAACCGAGGACTAAAACTGCCAAATTGGGAAACTTAGGGTAAAAACTGTCAAATCTAAAATCCTTGAGTACTAAACTGTTAAAAATAATACTTGGAGTTGAAAAATGTAATTATTGATACAATTTGGACTTAAAATGAAACAACCATTAACTTTGGACTAACGGTGTAA
>LBNU01037401.1:126659-165699 GCA_014162995.1 Artemisia annua | reverse complement strand
AAAAGCTCGAGCTCGAGCTCGAGCTCGACTAATTTATATAATGTGTTAAAGAAAACAAAGTTCAAATAGAGCTCGGCTCGTTAATTACACAAGGCTCGAGCTCGTTTACTACTTTTAAGCTCGTTTATACATATAGACAATATATATATACGTATATATTTTAAAGGCTCGTTTAGGCTCGCAAGCCTACTCGAGCTTTTTGTATAGAGCTCGGGCTCGAGCTCGATTATTAAATGAGCCCAAACTTAGGCTCGAGCTCGGGCTCGAGCTCGATTATTAAATGAGCCCAAACTTAGGCTCGAGCTCGGGCTCGAGCTCGTTTAGGCTCGGCTCGTTCGAGCTTTTTACCGATCCGATCCCGAGCTTTTCACGAGCGGCTCGGCTCGTTTCCACCCCTAGTTTCAGATGACGACGACTTCACATCACATACAAAAACTTGTATACACCAACATATTTTATGTCATAGAAAATATTGGAAAATGATGTCGATCTATTTTATAGTTTGAAATATATTTTATCCATCACCAAATAATTATGAAAACACACATTTGAATATGGATAATATTGTTGATTTTTAGTTTGCGACCTGGTATAGTGAACTCTAATTCCAGACTCTTGTGTTTTTTCTAGGATAGAGGTACTTTTTTTTTTACATATGTTTCACTCTACTTCTTACAGTTATCTTCATGATCAGTTTTAAAGTCTATAAAACACTTTTCCTTTTGGTCATGTGTAGTTATTAGTTAAAGCCTACACACATTTCAATCCGATAGTTCCAAATTCTTAGTTGTGTCAAAGAACTTCCACGATCACATAGTTTCTACAACTTTGTCGTAGCACAATGTCAGATTGTCATCTTAACAAGTTCTTAACAAAGTGACTTAAATTGAAACCTACGCAACGAATAATATTGTTTCTATAAGTACTAGCGCTAAAACAACTTTCACCGAATCAGCAATTTATGCTTCATGATTGTCAACTAAATCTAACTAAATACCCAATTATTAACGGCTAACACCATATAAGCTAGCATATACAACTCAGCCCAAACAATAATAACAACGAAAGAAATGTTATAGGCTGTGGTGGTAATCTATTGTGGCCTTTGTTAGATTTCGTATCATAATAAACTACATTTCTATAATAAAAATCTACCAACTAGACTATAAACAATAAACTACCAACGACTTTTCTAACTTTCTAAAAATAAATAAATAAATAAAAATTATACTAAAGAGCAAATTGCAAATCAAATACCGCCGCTATCATTTAGTCAAATTCCAAGCGCAGTTTAACAATTTTGAAAGTGTCATAGTTCATGTAAGAAATTTTCGTGTGCAATTATCGTCTTTAGCAGAAACCTGGGCACGCACTCTCAAATTTCCATATAGGAATGATAAATTGCACACCAAATTTCCTACGTAAACTAAATTGCACTTTCGAAGTCGTGATAACCAAAGGGACTGTTCTTGCAATTTATTCTAAACTAAATGAAATGATGTTTTCCTACACATCATTCTGCTACCAATAACTACAAAGCACGTGAAGAACTTAATGATCACTTCTAATCCAGAAGAATCAAACTATATTCTATAAAAGTAAAACAAAATATATAGAGATCAGAGTTGAGTACATACCTTGTGATCACCACATTTATATCATGAAATCAAGCTAGCTCTGGAGTGAAATGAAACTTATGTTCCTCTTGAATTGGTTATTAACATATATACAACGGATATAAAAGGTAGGTGAGAATTTTGTTAGTGTATATAGATACAGGATCTGTACTAAAAGAATTTGAAGAAGAACAGTCTGTAGAGTGTTTTTGTTGAAACAAAATGCCTTTAAAAAAAATGTGTGTGAGGAAGATTGAGGTGCGGGTGTTACGTTGCATACATAAAATGGTATTCGAGAAGCCGAGTTTTATGGAATTGTTTAAAAGTCTCTGTGGGACCCACTCGTTTTATTTTATTGCATGTTTTACTTTTGGTTCTTTTAGGAAGTTGTAAAGCAGGTCCTTTGACTATACCTTATATTGTGATTTTAAACTTCTTTTCTTAAGATGATTTTTTTTTTTTTTTTTTTTTTTTTTCTCCCTTTTCCGGAGCTAGAGTTGAAATTTTACATCAATATCTTGATCGTCGGGGTATGAAGAAGGTTGAGCAAAAAAAATGTTAAATCAAGATCTCAGTATGATTAGAAAAGGAAAACAGATTTTAAAACATTAAGCTTACCTATTGCAAAATTGAAACTTAAGCAAATGTGTTTATAAATTTATTTTTACTTCTGACATATAATTGGTGATCCATGCCTAACATAATATAACAAAATAGGTGCAATGTGTTTTCTCGAGTTAGAACGCTGGGTATGGTAATGCCGGAGGCGGCGTTACGCTGATGTGGTACGGCGTTACCGTGCGTTACCATACCAATGTTTGCATGTTGATGGTGGCGCTATGCTGCAAGTTATTACAATAACTTGCTACGAAACGCATAAGAAGACAAAAAATTTTACATATTCCCCCTAAAACGGCTATTTCTGTTTGAATTAAAAAAATAAATAAAAAACAGCTCCTAAACGGCTACATTTTGTCAAAAGTTAATTATTTTTTTCCAAATAACCACCTATGTATATTATATCACTATCTAACCATTTTCACACAAATAATTCGAACCCTCTCTAAAAAAAACTTATTATTTAACAATGGATCTGAATCAACGTGACGAAGAACATAAGAACCTTTCCGATGTCGATGACGAAAGACGCTTACTTTAATTTATGATGGCCGCCTACGAGTATCACCAACGGTTACAAGCAGAAGAAGCGAAACCTTTTCGATTCACCCGTAACCCGATATACCGTGAACGTGAAGCTACCGATATACGTTTGATTGCCGACTATTTTAATGAAGGTTGTAAGTATCCGTCATCCAATTTTCGAAGAAGATATCGTATGAGCTGGAAACTATTTCTAGAAATAGTCGAAGGTATTGAATCTTATATTGCCGATCCTCTTCCAAAGCATTTTAAATTCTTTCAAGTCCGACCCGATTGTACGAGTCGAATGAGTATGAGTGTTATTATGAAATGCACATCCGTCATATTCCAATTTGCATACGGCACTACACCCGATGCGTTTGATGAGTATTTGCAAATGGGTGAGCACACCAGAAGTGATTGTCTGGATAATTTTATAATGTGCATTATTGAGTTGTTCAGTCTGGAGTTTTTAAGAAAACAAAGCTTTAACGACATTCAAAATCTATATGCAAGACATGAGCTTGTTCATGGTTTTCCAGGAATGCTTGGTAGCATCGATTGTATACATTGGGAATGGATAAATTGTCCGGCGTCATGGCAGGGACAATATGGTAGGAGCGATAAAAAATACCCAACTATAAGGCTTGAAGCTGTTGCTTCGCACGATTAGTGGATTTAGCATGCATTTTTTGGGGTAGCGGGTGCGAATAATGATATCAATGTTTTAGATAATTCTCCGTTGTTCAACAACATTCTTTATGATGTCGCCCCTATAGCTCCGTTCGAGGTAAATGGAGTTGAGTTTGAAAAGGGGTATTACTTAGCCGACTGTATTTACCCACAGGGGGCTACTTTCGTCAAATTGTTCTTAGTCACACAAGACGATAAACATAGTTTCTTTAAAAGGCGACAAGAAAGTGCACGAAAGGATGTCGAATGTGCTTTTGGTGTTCTCCAAGGACGTTAGGGAATAATACAACAACCGGCACGTCAATACTAGGTTACCAAGATACGCAAAATCATGTATTCTTGCATCATAATGCATAACATAATTTTAAAAGATCAAAAATTTGCAATAAGTGAGTACAATGAAATGTGAGTGAATCCGGTACCACATAGGCAACAAAGGTGGATCGACATATGTGATTTCCACCGTCGAAAGACAAAAGAAATACGTGACAAAAATACGCATCTCAGTCTCCAACGACAGCTTATGGAGCATATTTGGCGAGAATATGAAGATGAAGAAGATGAAGATTAGTCTCCAATGCATGTTTTTTAAATTTATGTATTAGTTTTTAAATTACCGCATGTTGTTTAAATTTATGTATTAGTTATTAAATATCTGCATGTTTTTAAAATTTATGTATTTTTTTTTAAGTATTTATAATTTGTATTAGTATTAGTATATAATGAATGAAATATTAGTTAAGGGTTTTATTTAAGGATTAAAATATTAGTTAAGGGGTTAATTTGTAATTTGTATATTTTTTAAAAAATGGTGGGTCCCAAAAGATGGTATTATTTGGTGTTATGATAAGGGGTGATTTTTTTGGCGTGCTTTTGTTTTGAAGTGATGTGGCGCTAATGTAACATCACTTTTTTGGTGTTATGGTGTTATTACACCTAGGGCTCTTTGAGGGTGTTTGAGATTGCTGATTATTTATGTTTTTCCTGCTTATGTGCTTTTTCTTTAAGAAGAAAAGCATTTTTTTCATCCAAACATCTCGGCTTTTCTATTTAGAGAGAAAAAAAAAAGTAAGTTTTTCATAAACAGGTTAGGAGCTACCTATAGTTATCTGATATTGAATTAAAATGACTTTTTATTCTCATATATTTTTAAAACCTTTTATTAATGAATTTGATTGAAATTTTATATTAAATTAATTATTTTAACAATTATATTTCAATTCTTATAAAATAAGCAAAACTACACGCTAGTTTCAAAAATACTTTTTTTTATAAGTGGTTATTTTTAAGCAAAATCACAAGTAAAAACATAAGCAATCACAAACACCCACTTAATAAAATACAACAAGTACGTTGTATGTTACAAGGTATCTTTTTTTTTTTTGCGTGTTTATCAATTTGACATAGACTGACTGGGTTGTTTTTTTCATGGTCTGAGATCTTCTCAAGTTGATATGAACATAACCGGTAATGTTTTCTCACAATCAAAAAGAAAACTGGGTCCCTCAATAGGCCCCGCTGTTGTGTTTGTGAGGGAACATTATCGGTCATGTTCATATCAACTTGAGAGGATCTTAATCCTTTTTCCATACCTCCTTTGTGATCACGTAGTAACTACTCCGTAATACTTAAAAATGTTTGTTTATTATGATATCTGAATAATAAATTTGCCAATCCATAGTTCCATACTAAACGGAGAGTAAACATCAAATTTGTCCTTATGATTTGTTCATTTTGACACAAACTATTTATGTCAAAAGTTATTGGCATTTAATCAATTACAAGATGTCAAAAGTTCTACTTAAACCATCTTAAATTTAAATTTATAAAACTTATTTTTATAGCAAAAACTTTTGTATATTTAATATAGCAAAAATTTGTAGTAGTTGAACGATTAGTTGAAATTGTATTTGTAATTCCTAGCGTCTTGCTAGTTTTTCTTTTATAACACATCGCCGTTCAAAAAAAATTAGTGAACAAACACTTCATTACACATTTTCTAAGATTAAAAAGTTAGAAATTCAATTTTTGGTGGACAAGTAACTCTTTTTTTATTCTGGATAATGGACCCAAGTTTACTTGGAGTCTTGCTAGTGGGTGTGTAATGGGATGGGCCAAAAAGTCTTCTCAATCCACAATTTGTGCTTCTAGAAGTTGTCCAACTGTTACTCACGTAGCTTTCAACCTTTCACTGATACGTTTTCTAGACTTTTAAACTAGATTATTTTAATGATTTTTTATTTGTAATTTAATAAGGATGCTTGTTAAAACTAATTATATCTAGATTATTAGTAAATGTTTATGATTGACATCCCAACAAACACAGATTAAGCATATCTATAATTGATTACTTTGTATATTTTGTGTTATTTTGTACCCATTCTTTGGATGATTATAACTTGTTAATGAAATAACTTGACTGGTTTATATGTTTATTCGCGTTATTGGTTGGGTCATTAGTTGTACGCGTTATTTTTTTGGTGAAATCGGGTTGAGATCAAAGAATCCAAGATATACTATCATTGTCATTTTAATTCACTTGAACGTTCACTCTAATCCCTATAAAGTATTCTCGCAATTCATTTGCATAAGAGTAATGTCACATACAATTCACATTTCATGGATTCACCGGATGAATTTATCGATTCACTTTATCAAATTTCTATCAAGTATTTTTGGGCACATATGGTGAGAAATTTAGAATAATATATCATTTCTTGGCATATATGTTTGACAAATGATTTTACCAAACCAGGCGTGTATACTCAGTTTGGTCATCTCATTATTTTCCAACACTAGTGCCATGACTGCCATCCAACAGTTACAAAATGAACAAGTCTATATGACGTGTTCGTCGACCAGCAGCTATAGAAGACCCATTGGTAAAAATATTTGTCGTTGGTTGAAATTAGCAACGATGGAATATTGTGACTAGACTTTAGGAACAGGATTCTCTCACGAGTTTTTGGAATATTGTCACAAAGTCAAAAAAAAAAAAACTGGGTCACAGCCTTGCTTATCATTTGTGGTTGACTTGATTAGCTTTGGAAGATAGGAATAAACTTTTTCTGTTTTTAGTTTCTGGTTTTATTTACATGTATCAATTACTCAAACAGTTGAGTTCAATAAAGATCTAACAAAAAATCAAAGGTTAAATGGACAAATTTTAGCCATTAATTTTTCATCAAAACAAAAATACTCACAACATTTTTTTGAAAAATTAAAATATCTTACAAATTGGTAAATGGTAAGCGAAAAACTACACTATTATGACGAGAAGTTTTTTATCTTTCGGTAGACAGACGCTTTGATATACTTTCGATAAAAAAAAACTTTCTCGTTTTTTTATGATTATTAAATATTACACAAGACGAACTCACATGTGATTTGTGTTGCGAGTTTTATATTTTTAATCACAAATCACACGTGATTATATAAGGCACATGCCATTTCTTAGGGCTTAAATTTCAACGCTCATAAATAAAAACTCAAAACTAAAGTTTGTTGAAAATATATAAAGTATTTCTCTAATGCAAGATGATTTTATGCTCAACATGATAGTGTAATTAGTTTTACTTAACAATCAACGGCTTATTAAATATTTAATTTTTAAAAAAGATGATGTAAGTGAGTTTTTTTATCTTAATTTAAAAATAAATAGCTAGTATAGTCTCAACTCATGTGATCTTTAATTCTTTTTAACCGTTATTAAAACAAACTCTTACTTGCTCAGGGTGGTGGCAATGGCCAGCGGCATGGCCATACCGCCGGTGAACACCGCCGCCACCTCGGCGGTATGGCCAAAGTCATGGCTCCAGCGGTGATACATGATTCCACGGTATTGTGAACGTTGGGCTAGAAGACAAAAAAAAAAATTGTACCGTTGGGAGGTATTGTGAACGTTGGGAGCATGGAAAAAAAAAAAAAATTCCTTCTATATATACTAAACCTCTATTTTCTTTTATAAACACAAACAATTCACTTACAATAACAAATTATTAACACAACAAATTCACATATTCTTACAATGGTTTCATCTTCATCTTCTTCGTCCGACTCGATATTTGTTCCCACCGAATCGTCCGAACTATTGCCATCCGGTAGCACCCTAGAAACCTTATTAGCCGTGTACAATATGATATTAAAAGACGATCGAGTTGCAATATCACCGGTTCATATAATGGATCCGCCGGTCGCGCCAGTTTATGACGATAGTGTATTACAGGAGTTACTCGACGAACAAATCCATTACCGTCTCCTATATGATCTTACGGACCACGTAGAGGCTCAAAACTTAACATTTCTCGATGACTAGTTATTTCCTTTTTTTTTTTTAAGAATAATGTAATTTTCTTTTAATTATGTTTTTTTTTTGGTATTATGTATTTTTCTTTTAGTTATTAATAAAATATTTATATGTTTTTATTAAATTGTTTAATATAATTTATGAAAAAAAAAAAAAAAAAAAAAAGTTGGGAGGTATGAAAAAGGCATGGTTGCCACTAAAAAGGGGTTGGGAGGTATGAAAAAAGTATGAAATTGTTGGGATGAGGTGGAATGATATTATTGGTGGATTTGAGAGGTATGGTTTTTTTCGGAAGCATGACTGCCACCACCCTCAACCATATAAAAGTTAACTTTTAAAAGCTAGCTGGGAATTTATACAAATAGTTACAAGTGAGTGAAAAGAGATATGATAGTTCTTACCCATAAAAGGGTGTCTAGAAAACATTACATAAGCACACGTCAAGTTGTTAATCTTTTAACTAACTAAAGATAGCAAGTAGATAGCAAAATTCAAACAAAAACTTTTAAAAGCTTTGAGAAAAAGTATATATGAGCAATTATATGAAAGAAACTGCACGAGACACAATTATATTTGGAAAAAAAATCATATTTTCATGGAATTGATTAACATTTTTTTTTAGAACGGCTATTTATTAGTTAGTGATTTTAGTCGTGCAGTGACATCAAAGCGGGCAGTATGCCTTCCTTGAACTTTCGCCTTTGGAGAATAAACCCCACTCTTTTTTCCCGCTTCGCCAAAGAGGAAAACCACATTGACAAGCCTCGAATCCGAGACCTTCAAAGGAAACAACCCCAAGATTACCCCCGTGGCCAGTTGATCTAGACCAAGTGGTTATGGAATTGATTAACATAACTACCCATACGACTTATTTTATACCTAATATCCAAATTTACGGAAAACTTATTTTCCAATATTGAAGTTTAAAAATGACATCATCTAATAAAAGTTCAAACTGATCGATATGATTAGATGAATTTACATGCCTGTGAAATGATTAGTTAGATATATGTAAGAAGAGAATGGTGCCTATTAGTGATCACATGGGTAGATTACAGTATCCATCTACCATGATTAAGGGCATGATTTGTGAACTAATCAAGTTCATCAAGAGACACCTACCTAGACTTTAGTATTAATTTCTGATTTAGGATTTGTAATCTTCACTTCACATTAAATCTTTCAAAGTCAACATAGTATACTGCTATGATAATTTTTCTTATGCTAAAAAGAGGCTCTAAAATATTACTCGTACTACTATTAAAATGTGTATAATGCAATGATATGAGTTGAACATAGTATACTCTTGGCTCTTCATATAACCGAACATATCCTTGAAATTTATTATACAATTCATCAAAGGATGAACTGAGACTAACGAGAAAGGCGTCGGAGGGCCACAACCATCGTAGTTTCTGTAAATATTTTTTTATTTTGTTTACGTATAATATATATGCTATTGTTTTATACCATGTGTTTTGGATATATATATACCTATAGTTAAATGTGAAATCGAGAGAGTCGTTTGTTATGTATGGCGAAATTTTAATAAGCTATGAATATTTGTCATTTTTCGTACGTTGTCGTAGCTACCATTGAAAGGGGATTTTTTATTTTTCTTTAGACTGGGGTAATGGCACTTTAGTCAATCCTAACGAATAGAGTATTATAAAGTGATCTGGGAGTCCCGTGTGGAAGGGCTTTCGCTCAACGGATCAAAGGTACACCGGGGATAACAGGCTAATGACTCTTAAGTTATGTGCCATTTATTGGGCTTAAGTTTGTTTGATTATTATTAGGTTACATAGGTGGACTATCATATTACAAATTAGTAGCAAGAAGTCCAATAATACTAAACTAACCCTTAGACCATGGTGTATGAGACAGCCCAAAAAAAAGAGAATGACCCATGCGTCGAAGTGGAATAGTTGAACGACAACGTATTTGATGCTATTTACTATATATATTAATGGATTGGGTCGACTTAAACTGATTTGTCAACAATTAATCAACTTAATAAACATTGGAAAAGAACAGAACGGGCTTAGCCCCATTGGGATTTGTTCCCCCATTGTCACCCGAATGAGCATGAATTGGGTTAAGTTAGATTTATCCGTTAAATAATTAATCGGTTTAGTAAAAACCGGGCAAAAGACAGAACGAGCTAACCCCCTTTAGGGTCAGTTTGCTCAAGGGACCCAAACGAGTTTAGACTGTTGGGTCAGATTGGAGACTACGTTGGCCACGTTATTTTGGGCCTTTTAGACATGGTACTTTTAGGCCCATAACTTGCATGCAAAATTCTTTTGTACGTACTGCTAAAGGCATATATAGGCTAAAAGTTTGGACCCACACTAGAAAAAAAGCCCCACACTAAACTTGACTCCTAAGTCTCCATTAAAGGAGGGATCCCAAGCGGTTTTGCATTAGGAGTTGGTTTGAAAAGAAGCTTTTGAAACGCCATGCACCCATGTAAACAAGATACAAGGTTAACACAGAGGCTAAGCGAGCATCCCACACCCAAAAGGCGACACACAAATGTCTTAGTGTTAATGGCTTATTAGGTATTAAATAACTAACGACCTTCCGTTAACTATCGAACACAAACGTTTGATAAACTCATTTGACTTATTCAAACAATATAATGGATCTATTAGAATTAGGTAACAATTTCTTTTCAGCAAATATGATTCCAAATGCTATGTGATGTACATGTTGGGGAAAGTGACAACAAAGGATAACTTGCATTGTTAGTTCAATGCATCTTCTTTTTGTGTTTGTCCTGTTGTAGTAAACATATTTTAGCAAATCAACATGTTATCAAATATCAAATCTCATAAAAATTTTGTACGTCTTTTTAAAAGGCTTCTGATTACTTTTATTAATCATAGGAATTGTGAACTTACTACTATTGTGTGTCTTTTTAATTAACGCTAATTTATATTCACGATTCACGAATACTTTGTAAGTATGATCAACGAGTAACTTAAATGCTAAGCATACGTAATATTTATATTCAATTAACTATTTGAAGAATTTATGGAAGAAAGAATCTTGGATCTATCAATAATTTCAAACGTAATCTAAAAGTTGCACCACACCATTTCTGGGGCCACGAGTTTTGAAATATACAGTGGACCTCCTCATGGCATGAGCTGATTGGTTGTCGACATGTTTTACGATATCTGAAAATAATTTTTGGAATATGAACTCGACATTATCGTTCTACTGTAAAATTTACATGCTTATGGGAAAAGCTTTTAGACTACCGAACGGTTTTCTAGATTAGGAAATGATAAGGCTAGTCACAGTGGTGACATGCGACGACCATGTCTCATCAGATTTCTCTTTCCGATCACCTGACGACGATCAAGTTGTCACACTGACGACCAAGTTATTTTTTTTATTTGTTTTATTTTTTTAACTCTTTTTTTTTTTNCATATCCTAATCTGAATGCTCCCCGCATGCAGAATCATACGAAGAAGACCATGAAATTCCTCAAAAACGCCGCCCGTTCTGCTTCTTCCTTCTTGAGTTTCGCATCCAACTCTTGTTGAAACCTTGCTTGCTCTGCTTCAAATTCTCTTAATGCTTGTTCATCACACATCATTTGATAATGCTGGCTTGCAGTTAAGCCATGCTCATCAACTGCCTCGTCTGCATAACCTAGCCCAATTTGAGTCAGCTGAGGTTGATAATAGTGTTGCTCAATAATCCTGGTGCATCAGATGAAGTTGATGCACCGAGCCCAATTTGATTCATCTGTTGTGATACAGAACCAACAATTTTATTTTTCTCATAACTCCAACGAATTTTGTTGCTGATTTGCTTCTGTATCTTTGAAACACACCCTACAATGTGTCACTAAGCGTCGTCTTTCTTGGCTTCGTCGCTCAGAAACTGGTCAATCACAGCTTGTCTTTCTGCAGAAATGTCTTTGCATTGCGCGTATCGTTCTCTCAAACGTTGTTTCTTTGCTTTTGCTAGATCAAACTGCCTAATAACGTCGACAATAGCTTGTTGTCGAGAGGCATCGTCTTTATCGCATTGTTTTTTAATATACACTTGCGTTTCTCCAACGGAATGTGGGAGACGGCAAGCCATAATTTTGTGTTATATAATGTGTTTGAAGGTGTTGAGAGAATTGTTGTTTGAATTGTGTTTTTAAAAGTGTGTTTGAAGTTGGTATTTATAAGGTTGTAAAATGGCAAAGTTTGTTATTATTATTATTATTATTATTATTATTATTATTATTATTATTATTATTATTATTATTATTATTATTATTATTATTATTATTTATTTTAAAATTGCAAAAACAGTAATTTTTTTGGAATATTGTGTGTGTTACAATTCGGTCGGATTTCCGACTTAGTTCATCCATTTTTGATCCTCGACCGATGACAACTAAAATGCCACAATGGGCTCGATCGATGACGACCAACCTCGGCCATGCATTGGGGACCGACCACTGCTATAAGCCTAATTGTTTTGCACATGTGTTTTTTTCGTTATGACACACCAATATTTGCATTAGATTGCCATATTATATTTTCATTTTACTTTACTTACTATACTATTTGTACATTAAAGTGAATGAATTCGAAGCACAAAAAATTCTTAATTATCATGAGAATAACCTATCAATCGGAAGTTTAAGTAAATGCGTTATACATTACTAACAGTTGCTAGCCTGAGTTTTGACGGTTATCACATTATACCCCTATTGACATGAATTTCGTCTCGAAATTCAGTTTTTGTCATCTATAGTTCTTTTCTCGCTAAAGAGTTGAGGAAATCCGTGCTTAATATAATCAACATGTTCTCAAATATACTCATGTCCACGCTTTGAGTTCTAATGAACTTTATAATTGGAATCTTACTTCGTCTAAATTGCTTAACTTTCCTAATGAGGATTTAAGTCAGTTCTTCCACAAAACGTAATCAGTCATCAATCAAATTTTCCTATAAGGTGAGTTAATCATTGGCAAGACATTTCTTAAAGCTTAACACAAGCTAACTACTAAAATCTTGAGGGGTGTTCCAATAAGGGAAAAAAATGTCCTATTATGACTTAGGAAATGAGAATTGGTTTGCAAACATTTATTTTTATTGTATTTTTTTTTTACACAACAATATTTGCATTAGATTAGATTGTTATATTATATTTTCATTTTACTTTACCTGTTTGTACAGTAATGTATCTTGATTAAAAATGGTATGTGTGGAAATCGCTTTTCAAAAAATATCAAGTCAACACTTCAATTTTTTTTAATTATTTTTTTTGAACAAAAAAAAAATCATAAAAGTTTTCTAAAAAACACATAGAAAAAAAAACGTGTTCAAAATGAGTATTTTCTGAAAATTTTCTACTGAAACAGAAAATCAGTTTTCTGCTATTATAACTATGAGTTAAAGAACTTGAATTTAGAGTTCTCTAGTATTTAAAAGGTTCTTTGAAGAAAAAAGAGCTATTCCATTCTCAAGAAAACTAAAAAAATAAATTAAGAAAAATTTTCTACATACGGTATGTATTAGGGTGGTGGCAATCATGCGTTCATACCTCTCCCATACCTCTCAACCCACCAATAATATCATTCCACCTCATTCATACTTTTTTCATACCTCACCATACTTTTTTAGTGGCAACCATGATTCCATACCTCAACTAATTTTATTTTTTTATTTTTTATTTTCATAATTATATTAAACAATTTAATAAAAACATAATATTTCATTAATAATAAAAAGGAAATTACATAATACTTAAAAAAAAAGAAAAAAAAAAAGAAATAACTAGTCATCGAGGTATGGTAAGGTTTGAGCCTCTACGTGCTCTGTAAGATCATATCGAAGACGGTAATGGATATCTTCGTCGAGTAACTCCTGTAGTACACTATCGTCATAAACTGGCGCGACCGGCTGATCCATTATATGAACCAGTGATATTGCCACCTCGTCGTCTTTTAAAATCATATTGTAAAATATGATGCACGTATAAACGAGTTGTCGAATCTTTTCGACCGACATAGCCCGGAGAGGACGATTGAGAATCATCCATTTTGCCTTAAGATGACCAAAAGCTCGCTCGACATCTTTTCTTGCAGACTCTTGTAGCTTCTTGAATCTCTTTTCCTTCGGGTCAGTGGGATACTTATATGCTTTAACAAACGTTGAATACGTAGGATAGATTCCATCGGTAAGATAATATCCACGTTTGTAAAGCCGTCCATTTACATAAAATGAACTGTTTGGCGCCGTTTCATTTCGCTGCGTAAGATACAATGGAGACTGATTCAAAACATTGATATCGTTGTTTGCATCGGGAGGACCAAGAAACGAATGCCAAATCCACAAATCATATGAAGCGACGACTTCAAGCATAATAGTCGGGTATTGGTGATCACCTCGCTTATATTGGCCTTTTTAGGACAATTTCGCCAAACGAAATGTGTACGATCAATGCTACCAAGCATTCCAGGAATGTGATGTTTTTCTTCATGTGCCTCGAATAAGCGTACAATGTCATGGGATGTCGGCCTACGTAAGAACTCTCGACCATATAATTCAATAACCGCATGGCAAAAATGATCAAGGCATTCTCCTATAAAAAAATATATAACGAAAACTTTTTAAAAAATATAACGAAAACTTTTTTTTTAAAAAATAACGAAAACATTATAAAAAAAAATAACGAAAGCTTAAATAGCAAAAAATGATAATGTTAACCCGTTGCGAGTTACCGAATGGCCGATGTGCATTTTTGTAATGCCGTGAAACTTTTTTTTGCCCTCGCGTCTTGGCCCTCTTGAAACCATTCGAATCTCGCTTCAATAGCACCAACAATTCTTAAAAACAAGCTTTTATTCATACAATACCATTGGATGGGTTACTTTTTATTGGCATTGGAAACACATTACATTATGGCAGGGTTTATCACGAAAAACATGGTCGGCAAACTTTGGTCGTTCGACGAAATAGTCATTCATTAGAGTTTGTAAAGCTTTTTCACGAAAACGGGTGACAGACTCCCGAGTTTCGGTAGAGCTTGCCGTGTCTTCAATGGAATCGTACACGGCTAAAAAGTTTGATAGGGTACTACCTGTGGATAACAATAGTTCGGAAGAGTCGGCGGGAATAAATAACTCGTCGAATGAAAACATTGTATAAAAGATTTTTTGTGTGAAATATGTGAATTGTTTGTGTGAAATATGTGAATTGTTTGTGTGATTTATAGGTAATTTATAAAGATTTTTTTTTAGTCCACTGGCCAACGGCTCTTTTCCTTCCCAACGGTCCAATTCATAAATGAAATTCTTCCATGCCGTTGAGGCAAATATTGCCGCTCTCTTCCATACCTACACCATACTGCATGGGTGGCAATGGTGTTCACCGGCGGTATGGATCCAAACCGCATGCATACCGAGACCATTGCCACTACCTTTAGATATTTAAAATTGTAAATGTAATAGTCTAACAATGAAAACAAGAGTGTCATAACAAAAGTTTAAATAAAGGGATAATAACTTTATAAATTATTATATTTGTCCAAAAATACTTTTCTGGGTATCGAACAATTTTTTTTGCTTAAACGAGTACTGAACTTTTATTTTCGGACTTTTTGAGATACTAAACCTTCAATTTCGGACTTTTTGAGATACTTTTGTGACATTTTTGCCAATGGATTTTTAATAATTTGAAGGGTAAAAACGTCACAAAGTACCTTAAAAACTCCAAAATTGAAAGTTCAGTATAATGTAAGCAAAAAATTTTATTTTATACCAAAAAGAGTATTTTTGGACAAGTATAATACTTTTTAAAAGTATTATCCTTTTAATAATGGTATAGTTTTTTGTGATTTTATGCAATAAAACAATGGTTTAGGGGCCGTTTGGTTGGGGGGTGTCGGATTTGGATTCGGGTATGACACACAATAAATGATGTTTGGTTAATCAAGTAATCCTTTCAAACCCTTGGGACCCACCACTTTTTCATTCCACACTAATAAGGTTGGTTTTATACAAAACCCGTGAGACCTACTATAAATCTCTCACAATATTTTTTTTTATTAAAATATTATATTTAAATGTTATTTAATTATTATATCAAATAAAATATATTTTCTCTCTCATACTTTTTCCCCAAACTTTTCCCAAATCTTTCAAACCTTTCCCAAATTCAAATCCAATTCCAATCCCACATGCGAACCAAGCGCACCCTTAAATAAATATATGACGCAAACAAAGTAATAAACACAAGGTACCCTACGTACACGTTTTTTATACGTTCAGTCTTTTATTGGAGAGATATTTTCTGAAAACTAAAAAAATCCAAGATGAATACATCCTCTTGAGGGGTTAAATAGAAACTTTTTAAAATAAGGGTGCGTTTGGTTCGCTCTTTTGAGTGGGTATCACAAAAAGAAGAAACAAAAACCTTGTTTGGTTGGTTTTGGGCCCACCACTTTGGGAATCAAGGAATGAGATTTCATTCCACCCAAATTTGGTGGGTGTCTCCCCAATCCATCCAATCAAATTTTTTTTTTATTTGATAAAATTTTTTCAACCACACATTATTTATTCTTTTTCTTATTTTATGATTTTTTTCAACCACAAATTATATATAATAATATATTTTCTCTCTCCTACTTTTTTCTCAAATCTTTCCCACATCTTTCAAACCTTTCCCAAATCCAAATTCAATTTAATTCCCACTTGCGAACCAAACGCACCATAAAAGTGCTTTTCTTTACTATAAATAGTTAAATACAAGTAAGAAAATAAATATCAATGATGTGAGGGGCCACTTGTGCAGGACACTCTTGTCAAAGTCTTGTTAATTTAGGATCATAAACACGTGATAAAGCTTCATTATCCGTGTCGTTCATGCGTGCATGCACCGCATTGTGACACGTGTCTTAGCTTTTAGTTATGTTGAAGTTACACTACTTGCCCCTTTAAGTTTAGTATTATACACTTTATGGTTCTATTGTTAACTTAGTTGCAATGACACCCATTAAAATTTAAAATGTATTGCACATATCAAAGAATAAGACATGTAAAGTCCAAAGATTAGAGTCAAATACGAGTGTGTATGAGGTGTGCCAAATTTCATATATGTTAACTTACATATGCAACACGCTCTTGTGAAATTTGTTTATACATTATTTTAAATCTTTAATTCGAATGTCAAGTGATTACAATATCTCAATACAAAATGTTGCTTGTAATTTATTTAATATTTGTACTTAGGGTCTCGCTTTTCTTGCTTGCGAGTTTGCACATTACCTTTAAAGTCTTAAAGACGACACTAGCATAATCGGTAAAGTATCTTGTCTAGGGATATAAATTTGTTTGCATACTTCATATCTGTCAAGCAAAAGTAATAAACCGTGGATTAGGAATTTCAAAATATGAACATCACACTCCAATATCTCAATCCAAAACAACTCATATGATGCTCTATATTATGCGATGTTTAAGAGTACAAGTCCATAAATGATGATGCGAGCAAAAAGTTCATAATACACATTATACAATGTTTGAAAACCTTACAAAGTAAAACTATTTAGGGATGAGCATGAGTCTAGAATCGGTGGATCCTGAACCGGTGGATCCGAGAACCGAGAACCGAGCCGAATATAGTTTTTGGTTCCGGTTCTGGTTCTGGTTCCTGTTCTTTTGGGTCTACTCGAATAGGAACCACTTTTTTGAAGAAAAAAAAAAAAACCCCATGCATCAATGAATTAAGTTAATAAAAAACACAAAAATTAAACTTTTTAAGAACTTGCAACCATTTACATTTAATTGAATAACAATTAACAACTTAACTATAAACTCAAATAAACAACCATTCTATAGTTTCACTTGTTCATATGTCTAACAAAACAATAATGCATAACAATCCAGAAAACAAAATAAAATAACTTAAAACTTTGTCTATCAAAATGTAAAACTTACTTCCATTGTTTTGATAATGATGATAGTTTTATTTAGGGGTGTAAACGAGCCGAGTCGAGCCGAGTACTGCCAAGCTCGAGCTCGACTTGATTAGTAAAACTCGAGCTCGAAACTCGACTCGAGCTCGTTCGAGCTTTGGATTTAAAGCTCGAGCTCGGCTCGTCATCTCAAACTCGAGCTCGATTGTTGCCACATTCAAAATCTCGAACTCGATGAAAAATAAGCTCGACTCGACTTTATGTGAATTACGTAAATACATGTATATAAAAAGGTAAAGGNTTAGGGGTGTAAACGAGCCGAGTCGAGCCGAGTACTGCCAAGCTCGAGCTCGACTTGATTAGTAAAACTCGAGCTCGAAACTCGACTCGAGCTCGTTCGAGCTTTGGATTTAAAGCTCGAGCTCGGCTCGTCATCTCAAACTCGAGCTCGATTGTTGCCACATTCAAAATCTCGAACTCGATGAAAAATAAGCTCGACTCGACTTTATGTGAATTACGTAAATACATGTATATAAAAAGGTAAAGGTGTAATATCATTGAAGCTCGATAAGGGCTCGCGAGCCTCACGAGCTGAGTACATTCGAGCTCGAACTCGACTCGAAAGTGTACTCGAGTAGCTCGAGCTCGAGCTCGACTCATTTATATCGAGTCGATTTCGAGTAGTTTACGAGTCGATCTCGAATAGCTCACGAGCTGTCTCGGCTCGTTTACACCCCTAGTTTTATTATGTGAGTTTTGAATGTTGAATGATCTTGGAATATTATTAGGTTTAAATTAATTATTGATTTGTGGATGTTTCAATGAATTAAAGAGTACGGTTTATAGTGTTTGGCTTGATGTTTTCTGAAAGTAGGCTAGTAGGGTTTTTTTAATGCTATGTAGGATTTGATATTTTGATAAGAAGTAAAAAAAATCAAATATTCTTATGACTATTGGGTTTTTGGTTCCGGAACCGAGAACCGGTGAAACCGAACCGAACCGACCCAAGAACCGAAAAATCTCAAAATCAAGAACCGAAATTGGAACTGTTGATTCTGGTTCCGGTTCGGTTCTTCATGGTTCCGATCCGGTTCTTGGTCCGATCCAGTTCTTTGGCTCTTTTGCTCATCCCTAAAACTATTTACTTGAGATAAATCACAAATTAAAGCTTATAAAATAGATATTAATCTCACATCAATAACTTATGTGATACCAAAGCACATATATAGCAAACAAGCTAACANTACAATTCCTGTCAAGCATAATTGCACAATGCTGAACATGAATAATCGGACAATACATTTTCTTGCTGTTAAATTTATTGTATTTAATATACAAAAAAGTTTCTTTATGTTCATAAAGAGATTAATGGAGATAAATCCTTCTTTAAATTAATCAGAGAAATTTGAGCCATTTTGCTCTCATGCACATGTCATAAATGATACTTTAGTGATTATTTCAAGACTTTTCTCTTTACATTCCAAGACTTTCATTTGTGTATCTTTTCTGAAACCTTCGGGAGACGTTACCAGAGGTGCACATTTTTATTTATTTATTTAATTATTTATCTTTTTTTTTTTAAATTTTTTACTGAATTAGTTTTAAAACTGGTTTCAATTTTAGTCAAATAGTCAAAAACTGGTTTTGCGTAAAATTGGTCCGATTTAAAATCGATTTTGAAAGAGAAAATGTCCGGTTTTAACCAAGATCCGGTTCAGTTTAAACCAGTTTCTACACAGAACCGGTTCAGTTTAAACTGGTTATCAAATCGGTTGACAGCAAACAATGCAAATCGGTTTCTAAACCAGCAATTTGGTTTTCTCTAAACCGGTTTTCCAAAAATCGGGTTATTGAGAAACCAGTTTTTGGTTTTTTCGGATCAGATTGGTTTTCGGTTTTTTTTCACCTCTAGACCTTACCACTAGGCCAGTGTCTCTTCCCTCATGTTTATTCACTTAACTAAACAAAAATCTTTTCGCAAAAAGAATATTTAGCAAGTATATAAACAAAGAAGGCCTTCTCCATAAATCACACAAAACAACAAGGACTTCAACCGTAACTTTAACAATTTTATTTAAAAAAAAAAAAAAACCGTATTTTAATCTTGCCCAAAAAATCTCAGCTCAAATAATACTCCCTCCACACCACTCTCCAACCTCCGTCACTCATTTCATTCCAATCCCCATAATTCCGTTCTAAAGGTAACAAACACCATTCTTTTATCTCACATTTTCTCCTCATTTACTTCTCGTTAAATTTTTATATAAAATAAAGGTACTGATTCTTGCTTCTGTGAATACGTTTTGTTAAACAGTTGAGAATCGAATCGAATCGAATAGAATAATAATGAGCAATTCAGTTATAGGTCACAACACTACTACTTTGCTTCATTCAACGGTTTTAAAGCGTCAAAGTTATTCTCAAGCAACGTCTCCGATACGTTGTAACTCTTTATTATCCTCCGATTTTCGCGGTAGGAAGCTCACGCTGCGAAAATCGGGCTTGCGAAGGTGTCGAGGTGTTTCGAGTAGTCTTCGCGCTGTTTTAGCTACTGATCCGACTTCTGAGGTAGTTTTTTGTTACTGTTAGATGTTGCTGTTTTTGTTTTATAAAAGCGTTTTGTGATATAGGTGTAGTTGCTATTATTAAATGTCCAATGAGAAAGTATAGAATGACGTAAGCGCTTATATTATAAGCGCGCTTAGTTTAATTTTACGAGTTGGTTGCCTTTTGTTTTATAAAAGCGTTTGATAATATAGATGTACCTGTCATATTAAATGTCAGATGACAGAGTATAATGTGACGTAAGCACGCTTCTAGTTTAATATATGAGTTAGTAGTAGCTGTTTGTTTATAAAAGCATTTGATAATATATAGATGTGTAACTGTAAAAGTGTAGAATGACGTAACCGCTCATATTATAAGTGCTTCTAGTTTAATTTTATGTGTTAACAATAGCTGTTTGTTTTATAAAAGCGTTTGATAATATAGGTGTAGGTGTTATTATAAAGCGTCAAATGATATATTGGCTATGTTTGGCAAAACTAGTAGTAGCTTTTACCACTAGCGGTTAATAGTGCTTCTATGTTTTATAAAAGCGTTTGAGCATTGATTGGCACGCCTAATGGTATGCCTAAACCTACGTGACAACACATTGACTCACTTCTTCACAAACCAGTAAACCACTGCCACGTTGAATATGTTAGCAGTTATTAATAGTTTGTTTTATGAAAGCGTTTGGCAGTATACGTGTAAGTATTAAATGTCAAATGACAACGTATAAAATGACGTACGCCATTCTAAACTTATGTGTTATGTTGTGAATTATTATTCTAGTATAGTAGTAGTTGTTTACTTTTTGTTGAACTTTACTTAATATGATAATTTAATGCTTATACTTTTTGATTATAGGTGTTGTGTGCATCTTACACAATGAATATGTTAGTGTAGGTCTAAAGGCTATAAAACTATTAGTATAATATATTGATATGTGTGTTTTTTATTCATAAAGTTAAACTGCTAATTTGCTGTGTATTGTTAGATGTATATCTTTTGGTACTGTGTTTGCTTTCTTCATGACATGCTTAATATAGTGTAAAATTACTAAATTAGCGTTGCTCGTGTAAAGGATTAGATGCATAAATCAGCTGACATTTTATTTACGCTAGTTTAAACAAGAGTCCCACTTGTGTTCCCTTGAACATCAGGATTCACATCTACAAGTTATGACTTTCCATAGAAGACATGATATTCCAACTGCATTTTTGTTATGGGTCAGAAAAAAATATCTTTCTTAGTTTGCTAGGTCACGACTGGTATCAAATAACTAATACCACCACTATCTGGTAGTTGGATATGCCTTCTAACATATGACTCACTAATTACCATGTCTATGCCATCAACTGTAGCACTTAACTCTTTTTCTCCGTTATCAAGTGTTTTGACACTAGCAGTGCGCCAAAACTGATTGATTTGAGAAACATATATAGTGGGATTCTTTGTTAGAGCATACCTTATGTAACTGGCATTGAGAAAATCAATTATCTGGTGAAATCCTTCACTTCCCTCTGGTTTCTGTAAGTAGGCAACCATGTTATGTGTGTTACAAAATTTCAAAGCCCCCATAACGATTGAAAAAAATAAAAATTTGATTAGGGTTCTGAGTTATGGTCGTTAAGAAGAGTATGTGTGGTTGTTAAAACCAATTGAGTTGATATAGATATAACTTAGGGTTTGGATTTGATCGAGTGAATAAATGTTATGTTTCGCTTCAAGATACTTTTGTGTAAAGTAAGATAATGAATTACCCAATTTAGTGAAACATATAAGCGAACCCAAAGGATAGACCCAAACAGTACCAACCGTAACTGACCCGTACTAAGTTTTAGCATACAAATAGGAAATACACAAAACAGTACAAAGTAGGTTTCCCAATAGTATGAACCAAAAATGTTTGAGATAATGTGTTTTCAACTTTTCCTAGTTATGCTTAATGAAAATCTCATATTTTATAAGTGTTGGCTAATTCAATTGCATTTCCAAACTAACTTGTTTGAATGTGTGATTGCAGTCTGCAAATGCATCTCCAAATAAGCCATAAACCAATAGTCAAAAATATGCTCATGTGCTGAATTGACTTTTAAAAGTCAGCTTAAAAAAATACATTGAAAATTGCTAGATTTCATATTCGTTGATTAATATGTTAATTATAAACGTACCATACACAAACAACAATAGGGAAAATTTGGAACATTTCCAACCATTACATAATGGTACATCGACCAACAAAAGAAATTGTTTATAACCATGTAACTAAAACAACCATCAAGTAAGTCAACTTCAAAACCATGCAATGGACTTTCTAACGGACCTTGTAGAGGCGACCTCTTGAGCTTTAGGAGCACTTAAACCCAGTATCACTCCAGTGATGTGTGGTGGCCTCTCGCCTCTTCGAGTTGAACTTGAAGGAGCTTGTGATGGAGATGTTTTCCTTTGAGCAACTGTTTTTTGAGATGAAGGAGGTCTACCTCTGGGCCTTTTGGGTGCAGCTGCACCAGTTGAACCTGTTTTTTTAGTTGAAGGAGGTCTACCTCTTGGTCTTTTGGGAGCAGCTGCAGTAGTTGAACCGGAAGGTCTGGCTCTTTTGGGAGGTCTGCCTCTTGGTCTTTTCAGAGCATGTGAAGCATTTGAAGTTGAAGGAACTTGCAACATTTCAGAACACTGGATTGGTTGATCATCCATGTCTTCCTGTTTTACTGCATCTGCAGCTTTTGAAGTGGAAGGTGTGGATCTTATTGGAGCAGCTTTTGAACTGGAAGGTTTGGATCTTATTGGAGCAGCTTCATCCTCTTCACTTGACACACTAAACACCTCATTTGCAACATCATCTTCACTATTAACATCCTCTTCACTTGCAACATCCTCTTCACTTGCAACATCATTCATTGCCTTCGAGTAGCACGTATACTCAAGGCTTAGCATCCTCTTTTCAAGCCATTTAAGCTTGCTTTCAAGCTGTTCAATCCTCTTTTCAACGGAAACCCCTTCTTGACTGAAATTTTCACTCCCACGTACCCAATCTTTTGTGTAAAAGTACACATCCTCAATTGGTTCCATCCTTTTCCCAAGGAGGTAAATCTTCTTTTCAAGGTTTTGAATCCTGCTTTCACTACCCTTTTCCTGATGCTCATCTGCAACTAAATAGGTTAACACAGGTTAGATGTAATACATCTCCCCAACCAATGAATGGTTGCTCTTTTTCTAACAAACTTTTCAGACATTCAAACACCCCTGATTGCTAAAGTGAAAAAGCATTTCCACTTTGAGTAATGCAGTTTGACTTGCTAAAGTCAATTTGGATAAAGGCCCTTAATTGTTATAGTCAAATTGCTATTTCAGTTACGTAAATCATAAACTAACCTAAAGGGCATCATTAGCGCCACAACACACGTACAGACAACCCATAAATCAAGTATGCAAACAAGAAACTAAACGCCAAATCAACCACTATGCTAACTCTCTTTCTGCCAAACTATGCAGACATAGAAATATCCCTAATGGGCTACACAAGACAAGGGCATTCATTAGGTCAAGTACAAAGGCCCTTAATTGCTAAAGTCACACACCATTTGGACTTTGAGTAATGCAGTTTGACTTGCTAAAGTCAATCTAGGTACAAGCCCTTAATTGCTAAAGTGAATTTGCAGTTGCAGTTATGCATATAATAAACTAACCTAAAGGGCTTTCATTCATTAGGGCAGCATCAAAAGAGCAAATCAACATCAAAATGGTCCAAACACATGCTCAAGGTTTGCCATTTTAAAAATAAATACCAAAATGCATACCTTTATTCGCCTCTGCTTGCTTACCCTTCATGGGTTTTAGGTTCTGATCAAACACAGATTCAAGGGTTGGATAAAGCTCACTGGGTCCTTTTTTCAGAACTGTCAAATAAGATGGGGCAGATGATCAACAAAAAGTCAACACAAGTCATTAAGTGAAAATATTATTGTAAACAAGAACAATGCAACAATGTGCTAACCTTCAACCATAGCATAGTTCCATAAGTCGTCTAACATTTCATCCGTCACATCATCTCCTGGCTTCCAGGTACTCTTATACTTTTCATAGATATAGTCTACCATGTCTTCAGTGTATTTCACTTTGCTCCAATCTTTGTTCGCCATCGCAATAATCACGGTATGCTCGAGATTGATTTGTTTAATGGTACTAGGGTTTAAAGGTTTATGTGTGACAATGATCGGTTTGCCCAGCAACAGTAGAAACTGATCGGGTTTGAACATTAATAGCCGTTTTATATTCTCCATAAGGTTGGCCAAACAAAAATATAGAATGACCAAAAAACCCTTCGACTTGTCAACTAACGTTGCAAAGCAACGTCCGTCAGCCAAAAATAGGGTTGAAGGACCATCCGCGCGAAAATATGAGAGTTCAGGGACGAAAATGCAAAAAAAAAAAAGAAAAAGAAAAAGGAACGATACGCGCGAAGCACGTCAACTTTAGGGACGAACGGTGCAATTTTGTCAATTTTTAATTTAAAGTTTATTAATCTTTCACAGAAATGGATAAAATTTGTCCTTAAAAAAAAAGTTTGGCATGATATTTTCCAAAAGTTTATGAAGATACACAAATTCCCACCCGGATATTGAAGAGGCGGGAAAAAAGCCCATTCTTGAAAGCGGTTTTCAAAACCCACAGTTTTCTCCTCATCTTTATCTCTTCTTACTTACTGTACTATTTTCTTTTATTTAAATACAAACTAAAAACCCTTTTATTTTCTTCATTCCAAACAAAAACCAAAAAAAAATAAAATGGAAACAGCTATTAGGGTTTCCAATGAAAAAGAAGACGACAATGTTGTTGTCAATAGGTATCCGAAAAGGAATAGGACAGCTGTTGAGTTTTACATTAAAGAATCGGAAGAAAAAGAGACTCGAACCAAGCCGAAAAAGGCGAAAAATAAGGGACTTGGTCAAAAAAAGAAGAAAGATACTAGTAATGATAACAAGGGAGTGGTGGTCGTGTCAAATGACGACGCTTCGAGTTCAAAGTTTAAGTGTGCTGCTAGACACCCTGTTCTTGATGAAAATGTAATGCTTTGTTTTATTTTTATTTATATTATTGTGTCTTTTAGGATTTGATTTTTTATGTAGTTTATTGTTTGTTTGTGCAGGGGAATCTGAAATATGTAATATCAAATATGTGCCATCAGTGTCAAAGGAATGATAAGGGAGACGTTGTTCGTTGTCAGAATTGTCAAACAAAGCGTTATTGTTACCCCTGCATGAAAAGATGGTATGAGTTTCATGTATAATAAACTTATTGGTTTTTGGGTATTTGATAATTAACTATTGATGGGATGATTTTGACTTAGATGTTACTTTTGTTAGTTTTTTCATATTATTCTGTTATTAACATAGTATTTTCAAAATTTTGTTATTAACAGAATTTTGAAATTGAGTGTAACCGCCAACAGTCATTTTCAAAATTCTGTTAATAACAGAATTTGTTAATAACATAATTTTGAAAATGACTTAACAAAATTTTGAAAATGAGTGTATCTGCCGATAGTCATTTTCAAAATTCTGTTAATAACATAATTTACAAATTATTCTGTTAATAACAAAATTTTGAAAATGACTTAACAGAATTTTGAAAATGAGTGTGACCGCCAACTGTCATTTTCAAACTTCTGTTAATAACATAATCTTGAAAATGACCTAACAGAACCAATAGTCATTTTCAAAATTCTGTTAATAACATAATTTATAAATTATTCTGTTAATAACAGAATTTTGAAAATGACTTAACAAAATTTTGAAATTGAGTGTAACCGCCAATAGTCATTTTCAAAATTCTGTTAATAACAGACTTTAAAAATAATTTTGTTAATAACAGAATTTTGAAAATGACTTCATAGAATTTTGAAAATGATTGTTAGCCAACAGACATGTTAATCAGTTAATAACAAAATTTTGAAAATGTGTCAATAAGTCAATAACAGAATTTTGAAAAGAGGAATGCTACATCCACAAAGAGTTTACAAAATAATACCCACACAATGACTTGTCAATTTGAAAAGAGGAACACTGCATATGGAGACTTGGTTTGCAGGAATTTCATGTACAAGGCAAAAGAACTTGCATAATTGTTACAAATAAGAGAGTAGATGATTAGTCTTTTATATCCTGTCATCGCCTGAATATGTGCTTGGAACTACTTATATTGGTTCAAAACCTATGGTAGCTTCCGGCAGATTGGTTTAAAATGTGTTGTAATCTATTCATCTTTTACAGCCTCTGATCTTATTCTTTACGTTTATACTGTTATTAGGTATCCTGGCATGACAGAGGAGATGTTTGCTGAGCGTTGTCCTGTTTGTCTTGACATATGCAACTGTAAAGGTTGCTTACGCGATGTGCGCCCTAATGTTAGTTCCTGCACCTGATCTTTTGTTATCGGACATTATTGCTGTTTTTCCTCTTACTCATATAGGCATATACATGAGTGTTCCGGAATGCATATTAAAACTGCTTATTCCTGTTTAAATTAATAGGAGCAAATAATTAGATAAGCAACTTTTTTACTTTCATATGCTGAATCTGTTGGTGGTTTGTAGGTCAAAGAGAAGATAAAATTTGAACCTAGTGCTGATCAAAAAGTCCAATACTCTGTTTATATCCTACATGTTCTTCTTCCGTTCTTGAAGCGTCTTAATGACGAGCACATAAAGGAGAAAATGGTGGAGGCTAAAATTCAAGGTACTTTCCATTCTCTTCTTAGTAGCTAATCTGTACGAGTATTGACATATTTGGATTCTGTATTGAGGATGACTTTCATTCTGATGAAAAGAAGGCTTCAATTGAATGAGTTCATTGTTTCAGTACCCTCAGTGTCATGGGCCTATTTGATTTTATTTGTTTAATTCAAATAAATGGAAGAGATGGACTTGAATTTTGACATTGCACTTGATTTGGTAACAAAGAATCATATAAAACTGCCTTTTATCTCTCTTTTACTGCCTTACGTGCATAAAATGCCGATTGTCTATTTGTATTGATTTTTTTGGTAGAAGTATTCATAGGACTGACTGGAGTAGGAAAACTAAAAACCGAACCAACCTAAACTGGTTTGGTACTGAGTGGGTGCCCAAACTGGACCGTTACAGAAAACACATTATCTTTATTGTTTGTTTTAAAAATATGCTTGATTTAAGTACGAGACGAACATATTTCATTATGTACCATATCAAACATTGTTATTCAGGTCCGAATTTGGTTTATTTATTCTCTCAGCTTAGACTGATTTTGCATGTTCTTGGTTTTATTTTCATCAAACTCGAGGAAAATAGTGTGAAAAATGCTCTCCTGTTAGTTCTTATTGCTCAATTATATTTCTTTCGCCTGATAGTGAGTTGGAATGATAATGCCATAATGGTATGACTTTGTTTACAAAAAAGATGGGTTATTGCAATCGTTCATAGTTTACACTTTGTATAGTTTTCCTAAGTGTATCTTCTTGCGCAGGAACTTCTTTATTGGAGGTGCAACCAAAAATGTCTATGTGTAATGGTGATGAGCGGATGTACTGGTATGCTTTTTTAAATAAATGTTGCGTCATTATAATATATTTTTGTTTTGTATCGTTTTCTTTGGTTTTGCTTTATAATACGTTTCTCGTTATGTTGCATGATAAATTCAGTGACTGCTGTAAAACGTCAATCTTTGACTTGCATAGAAGCTGCCCTTCTTGCAATTATGACCTTTGCCTTCAGTGTTGCTGGGAATTGCGTGATGGAAACCTTCAGGGATACAAGGAAGAAGTTATCTTTCAGTTTGAAGATCCAGGTACCGAATACTTGCATGGGGGGAAGAGCAAACGCAATGTTGTGAAGGGCTCTGCTAATCTCCTTCAAAGAAAGAAGAAGCAAAACTATGACTGGAACACTCTTGATGATGGAACAATTCCATGTGCTCCAAAGAGTATGAGTGGTTGTGGGAATGGAATCTTAGTGTTAAAGCACATAAAGCCAGGCAACAAGGTTTCAGAATTACTGGAGTCTGCAGAAAGTCATCTAAAGAAGCACAAATTGGAGGAAGATATGGAGAAATGCCTAAAGAATGGTGTACTTGTTCAGAGATTGAAAGCAATGTTGCTGATGATGACCAGTTGCGAAAAGCTGCCTATCGTGAAAGTTCTGATGATAATTACTTGTATTGTCCACGTGCTATCGACATTCAATCTGGAGATCTAAAGCATTTTCAGTGGCATTGGTCAAAAGGGCAGCCTGTGATAGTCAGTAATGTTCTTGAAACTACTCTTGGGTTGAGCTGGGAGCCGATGGTTATGTGGCGCGCTTTTCGCCAGGTCACAAATGTCAATCATGACATGCTCTTGGATGTTTCCGCTCTTAATTGTTTAGAATGGTGTGAGGTCCGTTTCACATTCAACTGAACATCTGTTCTTCATATACTTATTCTTCATAAAGTTATGTCACACTTATTTATTACAGGATGTTTTGGTTAGCTTATATGGAAGAGCTTAAGTAGTTACAGATTTCCCTTAAATATTTTTACATAAATAAGCCAATAAGACCTCAAATAAGCTCCACTTTTTGGGCTGATTGTGTTTTGAAAACTGAGATAAGCCAATAAGCCCTCTAAATGACCTAATCTAAAGTGCCCCTTAATACTAATATTTTGGGAGACTAACTAAATTCTATCATGACATGCAGGATAATGTTAATGTTCATCAGTTTTTTAAGTCTTATACTGAGGGTAATTTTGGCGACAAAGGGTGGCCTAAGATGCTTAGGCTGAAAGACTGGCTTACATCAAGTTCATTTGAAGAACGGTTACCACGTCATGGCATTGAATTTATCACTTGCTTACCCTTTAAAGAATATACACATCCTCGTGATGGCTACCTTAATCTTGCTGTTAAGTTACATAAAGACTCACTGAAGCCAAACATGGGTCCTAAAACATATATAGCTTTTGGTATTGCTCAAGAACTGGGGCGTGGAGACTCTGTTACTAAACTTCATTGTGACATGTCTGATGCGGTATGATTTTTTCTTACAAGACTTCAGCTTGAGATTTCCTGTTTTGATTTTAAGCAGAAACAAGATCAATGCTGTAATTCATTTCAAATCATTAGAATTGAATAGGGTTCATTATGCATCTACCTATTTTAAGAATTCGCAGAACCTGTTCTCAACTTTTTGTTATCATGGAATAAACTCATTGTGCAGGAATTTATTTTTCATATCACAGCTATTCTATAATGAAAATGTTCAAAAGGGTATATTTTTATAATTGGCACATACACTGATTCATTTTTATAATTTTTTTATTAAAATTTTATTTCTGGTGACATGAAGGTGAACGTCTTGACTCATACTGCAACTGTGACACCCAACGCTAAAGAACTTAAAGAGATAAATAAGCTGAAGCTGAAGCATAAAGTTCAGGATAAGAAGGAACTTTTTGGCTCGAAGGGACATGATAAGGCAAAGGGAGCAGATCCAACTACTGAGTGTAAACAGTCAAATGGACATGGATCGAAGGAGGAAGTATTTGATGAAGCTGAGTGTAAAATTGACAATAATCAAGAAGACAATGGGAAAAGAAGGAGCCAGAGAACAAGACAATATAAGGATGCAGAAAGGAAAGTGAAGCAGAGACACCTTCTGATTCTGAAGAAGGCAATAATGAGGATGATACTTCTATGGATGGATTTGATCTAGAAGATGGAGGCGCTCTGTGGGACATCTTTCGGAGGGAAGATACTCCTAAATTGGAAGAATATCTTAAAGAACACTTCAGAGAGTTCAGACATGTCTACTGCCGTCCAGTTGAGCAGGTAATCTACTTCCTACTTTGATCAGACCTTGTGTCTGGCTATGTGAAATTATAAGCAAATGAATTAGTGGAAAAAAATTTTGGACCTGCAAACTATGCACGTGTTTTTTGTCCTTCATAGTGTTTTTTTCATATGTATTTCTTTTTCGTCTTGTCACGTAACTATTACTTTCAGTAAAGAAGGCTATGGATATTTGGTTTCTACGTAAGAATGCTCATTAATTGAAGTACGTGGTTTGTCTTTCAAAGCTATAATGCTTAAGTTTGTAGTAGTTCACCAAATGCAAAACTGCCATTACTATTTAGAGATCACAATTATACGTGACAATCCTTGTTATTTTCACGTCAACCATAAAAATGCTATCTCCATACGTGATTGAGCTCTTTCATGTTTTGTATGTTAAGTCATAATCTTTGTAATTTTAGTTTTAGCTACATGCCTTGCAAAGTTGAGCGTAGATTCATCAGCATACCTATCTTTTTTTCTATCATTTATGGCAGTCAGAAAATTCAGAAAACTATTTGTTAGTCAATAGATTCCAAAAGCCACAGATCAAAACTGTAAATTGAATTGAAATCATAGTTCTTCAATAAAGATCATTCATCTGAAGCATCACAATCCTAAATATTAGTTTTCTGAATTATTTGATCGTATTTATCTCTCCAGGTTGTCCATCCAATTCATGACCAAACATTTTACTTGACCGTGGAGCATAAAAGGATGCTCAAAAAAGAGTTTGGTTAGTACCCTTTGCAAGAAGTGTATCAAGCTTTACTGATGTATAAATTCTGATAGTGTTCACTCTTATGGCTGTCATCAGGAATTGAACCGTGAACTTTTGTCCAAAAGCTAGGAGATGCTGTGTTTATACCTGCTGGTTGCGCTCATCAAGTTAGAAATTTGAAGGTATTTCACTTACTACTTCATTTTTAGGTTTTCTTAACTATATTATGTTTCTGAAATTGAAATAATAGGGACCAAGGTTTGACTTACAGTATATCTTGAGATTAATTTTCTAAGAGACTCTGTGACACCTTGGTCGTTAGATCACATGTTGACTTGATGCATATATTTTGTTCGATGATAAATGGTATCCTTCCTTAAGTACGCATCATTTCACAATACTATTTTGACTTGATGACATATCTACCGAATATGCTTATTCACATCTTAAAGTTTACATGTCCCAATAAGATTTGCGTGCTCTCTAGCAATGTTAATACCACTGCTTTGACAAGTTAGATTTGCTTAGCCGGTAATCGGGGGAGGTTTATGTTGTGATCCATCAGTAACTATAGGTAAAATTAGTTTTTTCAAAGGAATACTTTAACTATAAACATCATGAAAAGAATTTTACATGTCTTTTGTGATTTCATTGATGGGAACTAGTGATTGAAACAAGTAATCACATCAACCTGTATTTAATCCTTATTTTAACATGTATTTCCAATCTTAAAAGGGAAATACTACAACTTAAGTCACAAAATGAATATCAGAGCTTTGAGATTTATTGAGAGCGATTTTGAAAAGCCAAAATCGGCTTTACATGCTCATCGTATGTGATATGTTGACTCCAAGGTAGTGAAGGTTATCCATCCGATTTACTTTCAATAATTAACACTCATTGGATATATTTCTCTTAGTTGCGAAACAACCACTATTATCTATGGAGGTTTTGGGAATCTATAGCATGAATTTTGTAATTGACAGATAGGTAACCACAGTTAAACTCCAATCTAATTGTCAAGAATAATAATAGGAAGTCATTTTTTAGAGTAATTGACTTGTTAGTCATGAAAGCAAAAGGTCAAGATGTTAGCAATGAAATTAATTTCACGCACGGAATTAGTTTTGTTGCTAGAGGCTGAAGTGTGTAGATAAAGAATTAGTACCATATTTGAATTAAGAGAGCTATTTCTTTCTAAAAGTCAATGTCTCTGATTTGTGGTCAATAAGTCAACATGATTAACTTTTTGCTGTTTTCCAGTTGTCATAAGCTTATCTAAACTTTGTTCATTCTCTTAATGGTGATAACTCAATAAGCATTTCGTGCTTTCTCTACTGTTGAAACTGGTTTCCCCTTTCTTGTTGCATTTTTGTGGTTTGCTATTGCTGCAAACTTTGTTGACATGTTATAGCTGGTCATAGCACGGGTTAATATATGGTAGACACACTTGCTTTCTTGCTCATATTGGTGGTGAATGCAAATGTTAAGTGATATGATATGCTGTTGATTGAGCATTAATTTTCATTGCCATGTTCTGTAATTTTATTATTGACCTCGCCTCTTTTTGGTTGAATATGTGTTACTGCAGTCTTGTATAAAAGTTGCATTGGATTTTGTTTCTCCTGAAAATGTTGGTGAATGTATCCGCCTAACAGAAGATTTTCGTGTTCTTCCTCAGAATCATAAGGCAAAAGAAGATAAGTTGGAGGTAAACAGTCTGTCTGTTCAATATACATTGCAGTATTATATTTTAATCAGCTTTCAGTTTAAAACTCCACTTTTTGGTAGTTCATGGTCTGTGTATTAGTGTATACAACATTTATATTCTGTAGAGCGGGTACTTACAATCCAATTATGTGAAGTCCTTGAGTTAAGTTACTTTGGTTGATAGTGGGTCAGATGGGTACATATAAAACCATTAGTTGTAATGAAAACGTCAGTTGTAACCTCCTAAATTTATGATAAAAAAATTACTAGAAGATCATATTTAGTAATTTATTTCTGTAGTATATCAATAATCTATGGAATTATAAAATTTGACTACCAACTAAGGATTCTAAACCAGTATGAGACAGAATCTATAAGTCTGCACAAGTTGACATAATGACAGGTTGGGTCTCTGCAAGACATTAGTTATCGAGTCTCGGTATCTTTATTGTTGCAATCATATCATCTACTAGAAACTTCTTGTGAACCATCAAAATATGATGAGTTAGCCAGATATTATTGCACGAAAATGATTTCATTGTTTTGTTGTAAAATAAAGTGGTGCAATTGCTTTATGGCAGGTGAAGAAAATGGCGCTTTGTGCAGTGGAGGCAGCGGTAAAGGACTTGAAAAATCCGAAAGGAACAAAGTAAGTTGAAAGCATTTCATATGTATCTTTCTTGAAGTAAATTGTGTGAATGTTGACCAGGAGCAAATAATTGAACCTTGACTGTTCTTCTTGTTTGCTGGTTCCGAGTTTATGTGTTCAGTTGTTTGTTTGTTTTCTGTTCATTTACAAGAAAACTGAAACTGTCGCTGAAGTGGCCTGTTTATATTTCCCACTTCTGTCTATAATCATGAAGTTGTACGACAAAGAAAAGCAATAATGGAAGAAGTTGGCCAAAGTGAACCTATTTTTCATGTTTTCTTTCTATCAACCTCAATATAACTACCATTCTGCATGCTAAACCGAACTTAAAAATGAGTATATTAATACCCAAAACGATTACAGCATGTTCGTATTAGATGAGACTGACTAACTGATGGTTTTGTATATATTAAGTTGCAGAAATAAGGCTAAACCTACGCAGACTGAATCTGTGAAGCGTGAACCTAAGGAGGGTAGATCAAATGGTAGATCCAAGAAGCGTAAAACTGTGCAATAGAAGAAGGATGCAACTCACAGTGTAGTGGCTTTTTGGACCGTGTTTTTATGCCGTACGATCTTATTATATTTTGTAGCAAGCCAAACCCTCGTATGGAACACTTTTTAGTTACCTGTAATTCATCAACAAAATACTTAACCGTTTTTGGCCCATACGTGTATGAGATATGAGAAATGCAGGTATCGTTTTTTAGGGTTCATGTTGGGTATGATGGTGCTATTATAATCAAAGAAGTTGGTGTTTATTTAATGTTTAGTGGTCGCTAAATATATAACCAAATTAGAAATGATAATGGATCTCATGCATGATATTAGTATTGAGAGATCTGGTACATTACTGCAACGAAAATTTGAAAGTTCATGTGATAGTCTTTTTAATCAATAGTTTAATGATATTCTTTTGTGAATGACTGTTACGTGAGAAACGCTTGGCGTTGTTGAATAGCATGATACATACATGACTGAATGAAGCAAGTCGTTTCGTTACTGGAACCCAAATTTTGATTTGAATGCAATTGTTTGTCAACCGGTGTTTAATTAATAACTTTAGTTTGGTCATACAGAACATTAAAAAACCAGTGCAAACCGGAATTGGATTCTGACTTTTGAGTGGATCAAAACCGAGAAATATTCTCTGTTGATATATTTGCTTTGTCAATTTGTCTGTCAACATGCTGATAGTTTGTCTTGCCATAATGCCTCAACTACTCGTACTTTTGCGAAACTTATATTCTCTAACATTGATTTCTTTATCAAGTGTTTTGTAAAACTACAGACTGTTTACAAGACTATTGATTTCATAACAATGTAGCTTTTATCAAGTCTTACATTTTTAGTTTGTTGGGGCTTGAGGGATATCAAGGTCAATTGTATTCATCAAGGGAGTCACGTTTGCAACAAGTCGATTGACCTTTTGTTTGATGAAGTACTACAACATCGAGTTGCAAACAATTTTTATTCATCAGGAATTTATAATCACGGTGGAAGTCTCTTTGAAGAATACAAGGTAGGGTTAGGATATACATACCCGATTACCCCCTTTTCTTATTACAATACGAATTCTAACATGTTTTCACTTTTTGTGTGTTGCCTTCTGTAACTAGATAACCTAGGGTGAAATTTAAACCGGTAAACATAATAACAGGTTAAATGGGTAAACATTGAAGTGGGTCAATTGGGATAGAATTTGTCTAAAATGAATTCAAATGCTAAAACATCTCATGACATTCTTTCATTTTTAAATAAAATAGATTATAACCTAAATAACATGTTTCCCATAATGATATCTGATATGGTAATTGTTTATAACATACTTAAAGACAATAGAAACAAAAGAGCTGGCTGGTTAAGAGCACCAGAACCATTTTGACCTCAACTTAAAGATGACCAGCTTCGACGAAACCCCTGTTTTACACATTGCTTGAACAGACTAACAGCCTGCTTGCACCTCTGCTAGATACCTTATCTATAAAAAAGCTTCTAAGATGAGTAATGGACATGAATAATCACAAATAGTTTTTGCGATCAAACATGACCCAACAAATGCGGCCTGACTTTGGCAATTTTATGGTTAAGTATCTCACATTTGATATATTAGTAACTGCAGATTGCTATTCAAATTTAAGCGGTTGTCAACATATGGCAGAGTATATATCAATTATCACCAAGACATATCATTACTTGAAAACAATAAATTAAAACTATACAACTGTGAGTATACTGAATAGCCATATATAAGCATTACAACAGTAATATCAGATAACATATATCTGTTACAAGAATCATGGTCCCTTATCTTCAAATAAAACTTTATAAAAGCGTTTTTCTTTCCTCAGGATCAAATATGCCACCAAGATTATCTCCTCGACCCTCTTCATCATCAGAGAGTTCATAGATTGGGTCCTTTTTCGCTTCTTTCATAGCAATCATCCCCCTTTTTCTCCTCTTTTCTAAATTTAACATATGATACCTCCTGCATCAGTTCCCCAAATTTATCCTTTACAACAACAAACGGATCTGTATCAACCGATTCCGACCCTTTATATCCTACTCTAAGTAAAACCGAATAAATTTGATATTTATTTGTAACATAGAATATTCCCGGATGCTCTAAAAGCAAAACATTCAACTTATCGGGTAACTAAACTGCTTATGATCATGTTCTTGTAATTCCTTTATGCATAAGTGTTTCAATTAGGGTGGTCTAGGGTGTTTGGGATTGCTTATTATAAACTGCTTATAAATTTAAGCAAGTACTAACCAGCTTGTTAAAGTAAACTAAGCAAATAAACCGTTTCCTTTCTTTTTATCAAACACTTGTTTTTGCTTATATATAAGCAAATAATGGCACTTAAATAAGCAATCCCAAACACCCCCCCATAGATAATCATAGATAACCCTTTAAAATTTGAACAAACTGATGAACTAAACACTATGCTGCAATATATATTACTACTATAATGCAACCAATATTCAGGTTGGCAATTTAACAAACAGGTTGTGGGCAATACTAAAACTGCTGATTATTTCAAAAAGAAGCTCAAGTTACTTATTTCAAAAGCTATTTTTATCATTGTCTGTGTTTTATATATGGATAACACTTTTTGGCCTTTCGAAAACTAAGATAACCTCTTTTGATGAACTGAACCTTAATTTGAACCCAGTAGGTATCAGTGGTTCGAGGTTAGTTTGATATCTACGGTTCGTTTTTCGGCAAGTGGTTCAGGTCAAGTTGGTCGTGGGTTTTTAAATTGTGGTGGCCTGTTTTAGTTGTCGTTCAAATGGTGGTTAGGATCTTGGATCGGTTTTCGGGATATGATAGACAAGGTTTCAGACTTCAGTATCAGTGGCTTTTGTTATGTTATGTTCGGAAAAAGGTGTTGTTACTTGTTATAGTGCTTGGTTTGTATGGAATAGGGTGGAAGTGTCAATGGTCCAAAGTGTCAACAAAGAAGGGTCATTGGTCAAAAGGGTCAAGGAAGAAGCGCCTAACATTAATCGCATTCAAATTTCATATAATCTCTACTACTTATAAACAGTTAATATCAAATTTTAAAACTTAGAAATACTTAAAAATAGTAAAAAGGGTTTTTCTAATTTACCCCTTAAATTTTTATTTATTTTTTTTTTAACAGAGAATTTACCCCTTAAATACTCCCTTAATGATCCTTAATAAATGGAATCACTTAGGGCCCGTTTAGTTGGTGGGTTATGGATTTGGATTTGGGATCAATTGTGAAAGTTGTTGTTTGTTACTATAGGTTTGGTATTTAAATAGTGAAGAGGGCTCACCAAAAATAAAAGTAGACGGTGATGGTGAGTTTTCCTCAGTGTTCTAAAAGGCGCGCCTTGGCGCAAAGGCCTCGCAAAGGCGCGAGGCGTCACTTCCACGCCACGCAATAGGCCAAGGCATCGTCTTAAGGCTTGGCATGAGATGAGGTGCGATAAGGTGTACTGGTATTTGAGACGTTTAGGGGATTTACTAGTAATTGGAATTTGGGCATCGTATTTGAGGTTTACTGGTATTTGGCGTTTTGGGGTTTACTAGTATTTGAAGAAGATTACAAATGTAAAGAGAGTTTCTTGACTTTAATGCTTATGTATAACACTTTTTGTAAACTCGATGTATATGAAATAAGATATACTAATGAAATATAATATAAATCTATAAATCTATAAATACTTTTTGCCGCCTTAATTCACGGCTTAAAAACGTCATGCCGCCATACCTCACGCTAAGGCTTAAGGCTTGACCGCTTGACCATGCCGTCACGCCACGCCTCACGCTATTTATAACCTTGGTTTTCCCTCTCTCACACACTTATATTATAGCTTATCACTCTCTCTCTCTCTCTCTCACACACACACACATATATATCTTCTTTTATTTTTAAATAAAATTTTTAAATCACATTTTATTAAATAAATTAATAAAACAAATATAATTTCTCTCTTCTAAACCTATACCAAATCCAAATCTATTCTAAACTCACTTATAAACTAAACGGAAGTCAACTTTCTATGAATAATGTAATAAATAAAAACCTTTTTAAGTAGGTGGGATTATAATCAGATGTGAATTTGGATTCGGATTGAAATATATAAGGAGAGAGAAAATTATTTATTATACTTTAAAAATCCATTTATTTTATTAAGAAATATAAGAAATCATATTATTTAAATACATAAAGTACTAAAAAGAAAAACATGTGGTATATAACTTTTGTGAGAGAAAGAAAATAATAATAATAATAATAATAATAATAATAATAATAATAATAATAATAATAATAATCCATTTATTTTATTAAGAAATATAAGAAATCATATTATTTAAATACATAAAGTACTAAAAAGAAAAACATGTGGTAGATAATTTTAGCAGGATTAGCTTCGCTATAGCTAGAGGAGTGCGGGCTCAGATTGTTTCTCGGCTCCCCACTAATTTCTTGTAAATCCTATGAGTTTCTAATAATAGTGATGTTTTATTAAAAAATAATATATAATAATAATAATAATAATAATAATAATAATAATAATAATAATAATAATAATAATAATAATAAATACTTCTAGTGACATGTTTTTTGAAACCCACGGAGTGGGTGAGGAATTAGTATTTGACATCAGACTATTACTTGAGTCCAAAATATATGTGTTAATCATTGGATTTAGGAAATGAATGAATCAAAACTAGGGCTGAGCAAACGGACCGGATGGACCGGACCGACCGACAAAACTGACCGGACCGGACCGGACCGATCACATTCGGTCCGGTCCTCGGTCTAAGCTTTTTGGCTAATTCGGTCCTCGGTCCGGCCGGTCCGGACCGACCAAAAACCCGAAAAAACTTGCCAAATCTTGCCTAATTGGACCGAACCGACCGAAGACCGACCGGACCGACCACATTCGGTCCGGTCTCGGTCTATGGTTTTTCCGGTTCTCGGTCTTCGGTCCGGTCCGGTCTTGGTCGGTCCGATCCGATTTTTGGACCGTGATCACCCTTAATCCAAACCACTTAGAAACCCATATACCAAATTGGCCCTTAGTCAACTTTCTATGAATATCACTTTCCATTGGTGCATGTAATAAATGGCAACACAGTTTTTTTAAACACACAACTTATTTATTTCTTTATTTATTTATTTACTTTTTTTACCCGTTTCTAAACAACATGTTGGAAGAAATCCAGTAAAACCAATTTCTAAAATGGAACCACGAATCAATAACAACTTAAACAAGACCTTGATAATAAAGTTTATGATCCCTCAATGTCGAGTGGTACCAACACACACACACACACACACGAGATATTTACACTCAAACGTTTATTAAACGTGAGCTTGAAAATAAAGGGGGAGGGGG
>LBNU01037401.1:114803-125947 GCA_014162995.1 Artemisia annua | reverse complement strand
ACCCTCAATAGATCTATCCACTCACTCTCGCTTAAATATAATTAACGGTTCATGATGGTGGGGACTTAAAACATGGCAATGTAGTACTTAAGTAATGTATATGGATTTGATACTTAGGCTCGTATGAAAAATGGTGCAATGTATTCTCCCCCGTGGGATTTGAAAACAATAAATAAATGTAAACGGGGATATGAAAACTCACCTCAAGTGATGGTACAATCTGGAATGTATGAACTGAAGTAATGAGGTGCAACTCCTAGCCGCAACCTAAAATGAATGCATGTAATCTACTTTAGATTATGAAATGGGTTCATGTATGCACTTGCACTTATAATCTATACCACTCGTTTTGTATTCAAAATATGTATTGTTGTCGAAAATATAATTTACATCTTCGTATAAGATCATGGTGAATATTACATGTTCATATGGTTTAATAATGTTATACGGTAGTCATATAGTGAATAATAGTGAAATATAGGTTTTAGACGTAAAGTACAACACTTAGTAATTTTTGAAATACGGTTAAAAATGGCTTCGGAAAACTAGTTGTAAATCAGTGAATATTGAGAGTTAGGAAATAAAATTGGTATTTCTGGAAAGCTTAGCACCAAGCCTCAAAATGTTCAGGAGTGAAGTTTTGCTCAAAGTGTCTAGATTTTATGCTAAATGGTCGAGAAGTATGGTATTTTAGGCTAAAGCTGCCATTTCTGGGCAGTTTTTATGAATGTTTGGATAGCTGTAGATTACTCATCTTAAGTCCAAATGACGAACGGCTTTTTGATTTGAAAACTAGGCCAGGTGCTCTAACTTTTGTTCCTTGTGGTCCAAAACTCCAAAACTGAGTCAATTGACGGGAAAATGGCTCTCAACATGGGTGTTTCTAGGTATACTTAGAAAATTTCTGGGTAAGTGCTGGTGGTTTATTAGTGAAAATAATAACTTTCGAAAAATCATAACTAATTCGTTATAAGGCCGATTTTCAAGTTCTTTATATCCCCGGAAAGGTAAAAATATATACTAACATATTTTCAATAGTTTGGCAAGTTTTGGAAAGGTCTAAGGCTCGTTTTTGACCAAGTTAATTCGTACATCAGCAATGAATTTTCCGGAAAATGTTCAAGTCTAGTAGCAACTTGTTTTTGGCATAATTTCTTCGTTATAGGTCCGTTTTTAGCGGTTCAAAAGGCCATAGTTTCATCTAAGAATGTATTTTCTAGTTCTTGGGTCCAAAATTAACCAAAACTCACTGAGTTTACCCAATTTTGAAAATAGGGACAGAAGGTTAACATATGTTTCCAAAAATGATATAACTTAGTTTGTACATGTCCAAAACCACTACTAACAACATCAACTCATCCCTTAATCTACCATACACCTTCTTAGGGTGTCATGGGTTCCCTAACATCACCATTTCAATCATTTCACCAAGGTTTCATAAGGAATTCATTTTACACATAAAATGATAGAAATTTAGGTTTTTGTGGTATAGACTTCAATATGCAAGTTCAAAAATGACAAAAGTACATAAACCTTGCAAGGAATTCATGGTAGAATTTATAGAAAAATTAGTGGTTCACTTACTTGAAAACCTTATAACTTTTTGGGTAGAAAAACCTAACAATCCATAGGTTTATATTACAAAACCTTGTAATGGATGTGATCTAATACTTGTAAATAATGTTGTTCTTGAAAAATACTTGGTCTTTCTTGGTCTTGGCTGATTCACAAAGAGAAGAGAGGAGAGAAAATGTTTTTCTTCTCTCTAAATTTGATATAAGATTGCATGTATGTGAAGATTAGGTGATATGTATTTTTTGTATGTTAATTTTGGACACAACATGTGTCTTATGACACCCCAAAACCAGCCACCTCAAAGAGGTGGGGATATTGTGTAGATTTTTGTACATTATTTGTTTTACGGGGTACCGTTTAGTGCATAGTTTGGTATTTTTAACGTTATCGGGTACCGGGTTAATTAAAAAGAAAATATAACGGGACAATACGGGATATAATAAAGTTGTAAAAATTATAAAAATATAATTTTCATAAACATTGGGTATTTTGATAGGTATTGCTTTGTTGGTACAATTCTTGTTGTATATAGTTCAAGTAAAGGTTTATTATTTGGTTAACCACCAAAAATAAATAATATATAGTTTTATAACCTTAGTGGAAAAATAACTAATATAAAAATATATTAGTGCTCTAGTGGAATTTGTTTGGTACATTAGGTTAAAAACTAATAACTTGTCTTATTATTTATATACAAATAAATAAATAATGGTAACTTGAAAATATATATCTACGAGTGGAATAGAATGCAAATGATGTCGTGATGCAATGTAGACTAACCCTAGTCTAGAAAATGTACGATGGTTGACAATGTGACTTAACCTACCCGGTCTCGTCAAATGGATACCCGTAAACCCTGTTTACGTGAAATGATGAATTGAAATTCAATGAATAGGAAATGTCGGAACTTAGGAAAATTGACCTGAAATTACGAATTGTGACACGGATGGACCGGACCGACCGACAAAACTGACCGGACCGGACCGGACCGGACCGATCACATTCGGTCCGGTCCTCGGTCTAAGCCTTTTGGCTAATTCGGTCCTCGGTCCGGTCGGTCCGGTCCGGACCGACCAAAAACCCGAAAAAACTTGCCAAATCTTGCCTAATTGGACCGGACCGACCGAAGACCGACCGGACCGACCACATTCGGTCCGGTCTCGGTCTATGGTTTTTCTGGTTCTCGGTCTTCGATCCGTTCCGGTCTTAGTCGGTCCGGTCCGGTTTTTGGACCGTGATCACCCTTAATCCAAACCACTTAGAAACCCATATACCAAATTGGCCCTTAGTCAACTTTCTATGAATATCACTTTCCATTGGTGCATGTAATAAATGGCAACACAGTTTTTTTAAACACACAACTTATTTATTTCTTTCTTTATTTATTTACTTTTTTTACCCGTTTCTAAACAACATGTTGGAAGAAATCCAGTAAAACCAATTTCTAAAATGGAACCACGAATCAATAACAACTTAAACAAGACCTCGATAATAAAGTTTATCACTACAACAAAACAAGCACTAGGGGACGGGAAAAAAAAAAGGGTCGACACATGTCGTCTCATATTGTCGATGGTCCCACAAGTTTTCACAAACATTTGCAGTCAACCAAAAAATTTCAGGCCTACACAGTTTGGGACGACAATGTCATCCCATTCTGTAAAAATTCAACTTTCACTATCCAAAATCTTTTTAAAAATAATTTCGACGAATTTACTTATTCCCGCCGGTGTTTTTTTAGCCCGCCAAACAATATGGGACGACATTGTCGTCCCATTCTGTAAAAAGATTTGTTTTTTTGATATTCAAAAATGTTATAAATCAATTTTATTTTAGAAAACATTTTTGGAACTTTTAAAATTAATTTTATTTTAGAAAAAATTTAAATACTTTTATTTAATAAAAAATATTTAAAATTATTTCATTTAATTTAAAATTAAATCCAATAATCTATCTAAAAATACTTATATATAAATTAATTTTAAAAAATTATTTAATTTAAATACTTTTATTTAATAAAAAAATATTTAAAATTATTTAATTTAATTTAAAATTAAATCCAATAATCTATCTAAGAATATTTATATATAAATTAAATTTAAAAAATTATGTAATTTAAATACTTGATAAAGGTCGTGAGTTATGGATATGCATAACATTTTAAACGGTCGAGTTGTTATGGATATGCATAACATGTTTAACGGATGAGTCGAGTTGTTATGGATATACATAACATGTTTAACGGATGAGTCGAGTTATTATGGATATCNTATGTAATTTAAATACTTGATAAAGGTCGTGAGTTATGGATATGCATAACATTTTAAACGGTCGAGTTGTTATGGATATGCATAACATGTTTAACGGATGAGTCGAGTTGTTATGGATATACATAACATGTTTAACGGATGAGTCGAGTTATTATGGATATCCATAACATGTTAAACGGATGAGTCGAGTTGTTATGGATATGCATAATGATGAGGCGAAAAGTGTTACGCTTTTAGGGGGTCATTTAAGCCCTAATCCGTAATTATTTGATCAAATATTGCCTTAAATCGTTCCTTTTGTCATTTATGTACTTTGGAGAAGAAATCTGAAAAAGGAAGCATTTTGAACGTTTTTGGAGCATAAAAGTGAAGAAAACGACAAAGTCTCAAAACCTTGCTGAAAAAGGTACCTGACGGCGTCACTCTTTACAAGGTGACGGCGTCACGCTTTGACAAAGAGGTGGATGATTTTTACACTAGATGCCCCAGAAAGATTTTGGAGGATTTACACGTGACGGCGTCACGTGTAATTGGAAGTAGGCCGTCACGTTATGACTTAAAGAGAGACGGCCTAGAGATATTTAAAGGGGGACGGCGTCAAAAGTAGATCTGAGCAATCCGAGAGAGTTTTGGCAGCGAGGTGACGGCGTCACACTCTAAAACGTGACGCCGTCTGATTGTAAAATCTATATATATTCTTCTAATTTTCATTCATTAAGTGTGCAACTTTTGGGAGACTTTATGGATAAACCCTAGTTCGTAGAATACTGTATTTTCAGAGGTTTTTCACCCTTGAAACCTTGATGTTCAATTAAAAATAAGTCTCCTTCCAAATCAATCAATATGTCTATGTGTTGTTTGATTATATCTTATTCTTGTCTTTACTTTAACATGCTAGGCTAGGTTTTTCTTGTGTTTGCTTAGATCTAATGAAACCTAGCTATTGATTATATGTTGTTGGTTTGTTTGTGATTGTTGTGGGTGGGTGAAGTCGATGTTAGGCTTAAGAAAACTGGCTAACCTCATATACGGTAACTTGCTTGAACGTCTTAAGAAACATGAATCGGATGTGTACTACGATTATATGGTTGTATTTAATGCATAAGCGAATTCTAGTGATCCCATGTTAGGAGCTTTTAGTCGGCTCGACATAGGAGTGAAGTAGGAGCGTATAGAGTTAGGGAAGATCGTACACGGCTTTACGAATGGTTTAAAGGAATACAACCCGTCATCCACACAATTACAACAAACCAATTAACCGGTAAAAGATAGCTAGGGAGTAAGGAAATCTAAGTAAACACATTTTTTGTAAGAAGGTAAGAATATACAATGTAAGAGATAAGATGTTTTATTCGATTCTCATTATGCAGAGATACATGATATGATGATACATATATATAGCCCATCTTATGATCGAATTTAGGTAAATGGAAAATCATATGCTAATCACTAATCATGTACAGCTCATTGCCTACTTATCTCTTTGCCTTAACACTTATCTATTTTGCCTACTAATGTACAACTAACACTCCCCCGCAGTTCGAGCGGCGAAATCGCGAAAGCTCGAACTGAAGTAGTAAACTAAGAAAGCAAAATAAAACGATAAACCAAAATAAAATGGGATAACCCAAAGTATCCCCTATTCCAATTTTTTCTGTTTACGGATAACCAATGTATCCGAAGGATAAACCAAAGTATCCCAAAAAGTCGTCTCGGGAATAAGAACCCTAGATTCGACACCAACAAAAGTCGTCTCGGGAATAAGAACCCTATATTCGACACCAACAAAAGTCATCTCGGGAATTAATACCCTGGATTCGACATTAACATCAAAAGAAAAGATGATAAAACGAAAGTTGGTTCTAAAACTTCAACCCCCAAAGAACCTTCCAAACAAACGGGCGTGTTTTTCCCTAGAAAAACATAAAGATCATAGATTTAGAAGAATTTGTGCTTTATTTTGGTTACGGATTAAAGGGAGCCCTCCGAACCTCCAGCGTGTAGCCGGCGGCCGGAGGCGGCAACGAAATAGTTTAAGTTTTGTGGATCTTAATGGCCTGATACCATGTAAGAAGGTAAGAATATACAATGTAAGAGATAAGATGTTTTATTCGATTCTCATTATGCAGAGATACATGATATGATGATACATATATATAGCCCATCTTATGATCTAATTTAGGTAAATGGACAACCATATGCTAATCACTAATCATGTACAGCTCATTGCCTACTTATCTCTTTGCCTTAACACTTATCTATTTTGCCTACTAATGTACAACTAACATTTTTCTCTCATATAAGTTTCACAACCATTTACTTTTCTTTTTATTTTATTTTTATTTGCATAAGTAGTTATTTGGGTTAGTTGACTAGCAACCAATTCCGCCCACTCTTCCAAATACCCGAGATTTTACTTGCTTTTATAAAAAAATATAAAAATACAAAAAGAATCATCCCTCAACCCTTAGACCTAAATTATAGTAGTTTTCAATCCTAACGACACTATTCCCCGAGAAAACGATCAATCCCCCGGTACTTGCCACTTCACTATACTACATCGGTCAGGTACACTGCCTGGTGGGGGTTGTAAGTTTCTCAAGATCCCTTGAGAGGTAAAACCTATTGTGAAGGTTGCAAAACCCACGCATCACATAACATGTTTAATGGATGAGTCGAGTTGTTATGGATATACGTAACATGTTAAACGGATGAGTCGAGTTGTTATGGATATACGTAACATAACGGATGAGTCGAGTTGTTATGGATATGCATAACATGTTTAACGGATGAGTCGAGTTGTTATGGATATGCATAACATGTTTAACGGATGAGTCGAGTTGTTATGGATATACGTAACATTTCCCACCAAAATTTCCTACCAAAATCTTGGCGCCAAAACTTCCCACCAAAAGCTAGCAGATATGCTCTTATACACACTCTTATCCTAACAACCCCACAACATCTTATCCTCAAAACCACTCAACTTCACAACCTCTTATCCTCAAAACCACTCAACCTCGCAACCTCTTATCCTCAAAACCACTTAACCTCAACCTGAGATGCAACGATATAATTCTTTTATGTGTAATTACGGCTACTTCCCGCTTTGCTTGAACTCGCACAACTCATGTATAACGATATCATCTCAACTCATTCGTTTAGCATCTCATTTATAACGATATCATCTCGACTCGTTTGTTCAACATCTCAAGCATAACGATATCATCTAAACTCATCAATTTAACATTTCATGTATAACGATATCATCTTGACTCATCCATTTAACATGTATTGTATAACGATATCATATCGACTAATCCGTTTAACATCTTATGTATAATGATATCATTTCGACTAATCTGTTTAACATGTCTTGTATAATGATATCTTCTCGACTCATCAGTTTAACATGTATTGTATAACCATATAATCTCGACTCATTCGTTTCACTTCTGATGTATAACCATATAATCTCGACTCACTCGTTTAACATCTCATGTATAACGATATCATCTCGACTCATTCGTTTAACATCTCATGTATAACCATATCATCTCGACTCATCTATTTAACATCATATGTATCATGATATCATCTCAACTCATCCGTTTAACATATCATGTATATTGATATCATATCGACTCATTTATATTTGTTTAAACCATTTATAACTAATTTAAATGATTTTTTAATCATTTATAATTAATCTACTTAAATTTTTAATCATTTATAAGTAATTTAAATTATTTATAAACAATTTAAAACTATTTTTAAGTTATTTATTGGAGTATCAATTTTTTATGAATGTATTATTAATTTACATTATTTTTATTTTTTCTAAAACAAAATTGTGACGACATAGTCGTGCCAAATATACAACATTACAAAAGAAATAATTTTGCGAAAATTTTGTTTAGTCCTTTACCCCGCCAAACATTTTCGTGGAAAATTTGTTTGCCCCGCCAAGGTGAAAACCAAAAATTAAAACTCTTTCACAAAAAGTGGATCTGAATTTTTCTAACTCATTCTCTTCTCATATTCATCCTGCTCCCAAACACACACACTCTCACACACACAAAACTCATCTCATCNTTTTTTTTTTGGTTTTTATAGTTTTTGTCTAATTATAATTTTGTTACATTTGTGTTTGTTTATGTTTGTGTAAAAGACACCACTGCCGCGGCTGCCGGACCACTGCTCGCCGCCGCTGCTACCGCCGACCACCACAGCCACCCCACCACAACACAAATTAAAGGTGTGTTCATCTTTTAATTTTTTAGTATTAGTTTGTTTATTTAGTTATTTATGTAGTTAATTTGTGTATTTGTAAGGAAGTGGTTAATTGGTTATATTGATGTTTGTTGATTATAAGTGGTTGTGATATGATAACGATTACTGAAATCATAACTTTGTGGAGTACATAATATAACCAAGTCAAGGTGACTTCGAAAAAAATTGAGTCAAGGCGAGTATGAAAATATCAAGTCGAGTCACAGCGAATGAAATTATAGACTTGAGTCAATTTGAAAAACTTTTGTGATATGTATGGCTTAGTATTGGTGTACTTTTACAAAGTGAATATTATGTATGTAAATGATTCTTATTTCTTGCTGATTTTTGGGTGTTTTATGTATGTTTATTTCTGCGAATAGGGTGTCTCAATAGTTTCTGAATTGTGGGTTTTTTCGTGTATGTTAACGGCCTGTAAATAGGTCTATTTGTTGTTGAATTTGGGGTGTTATCGTGTATGTTAATGGCTGCAAACACGTCTCTTTACTTACTCAATTTTGGGTGTTTTTGTGTATGTTAATGGCTGGAAACATGCCTATTTACTTGCTGAATTTTGTGTATGTTAATGGCTGCAAGCATGTAGTGACCGCAATATCCAAGCAATTAGCCTTTGATTATAAGGAAATCTTTATGTGTTGTATGCTAAATAGGACTCATGAATCATGATATTTCTTTAAGAGTTATATCTGAATTTATCTAAACATTTGGTTTACTTGTTCATTTCTTTATATATAATTAAGTACCTGGTATTCTTGCTAGCTTGATAGCTAAAATAGCTATCTTTACGAACTTGCCACTACTAGAGCCAAGTAGCCAATATGATATTGGTATGCAAAACCTTTGAGAATGAGAATGTCAATACCGGGTACAATGGGTTGAAATGAAGCAAAATGGTTGTAATTACGTATTACATGTATATTTCTTGGAGGGTTGGTTTATTTTTCGTTGTAGTATGAGCATGAGATTATGCGTTAAAATAAGTTATACCGCTCTTGATTGTTTTGACATGTATCGTTAGCTATGGAATAGTAACCAACCGGTAAAATATATGTTGTTGATATTGAGCTAGTGTAGCTTCTTTTTCTATTTTATTTGCTAACTGTTCTTAATTATATCATTGATATACTTGATGAATTTGTGATTTTCAAAGGGATGGTTATTCTTAGGTTGCTTGTTAACTTATTGATGGCGCTTATTTGTAAACAGGTTGTAGAAGTGTCTACCTCCAAGACCGGCAAGCACGGTCATGCTAAGTGTCGCTTTGTTGCTATCGACATCTTCAATGGCAAGAAGCTTGAAGATATTGTTCCATCTTCCCACAGTTGTGATGTATGTAGTCACTTTTTCTATAAGCTACTTTGTTTTTGCTTGATGTATGTAGTTACTTCGCATATATGTTGTATTTGGGTTGATTGTATCTTTATATATCGAATACTATGACTTTGTATTTGTCGAATGGTATCGTGGATTTGTGGAATGGTATTGTATCGTTTAGTAATCTGGTATTGTATCATATTGTCGAATTGGTATTGCGGATTGTGGTTGATTACAGGTTATTTTTATCCAGGTTTTGGTAGATTTTTTCCGGAAAAAAAATCTGGAAAATATGCAGCAGCGCTGCATTTTTTTTTTGCACCCAGGAACGAATGGGAATACAATGTCGACCCTTTTGTTAAAACAAGTGTCGTCCCATTTTGGTTTGGTGCCACGTTGTCTCGTCCCAAATGAAATAATAATTAAATAACGAAACACAATTTGGGACTACATATGCAAAAGCGAAAAGGACTATATTGTCGTCTCATTTTGTTTTTTAAAAACATTTTCTTCTTTTATCAAAAATAGTTCAGAAAGTAAATAATAATAATAATCCCTTTGGGACGATAAACTTGTCTCTTTTTTTCATATAAGATGTTGTCCTGTTTGTTTTTCTTTTGTTGACTTGCTAGTGGGGCCCAGTTAAATGTCGTACCAAAGTTTCAAAGAAATGTCGTCCCATATTTTTTTGGGACAAACAAAAGGGGACTACCAAATTGGGACTATGTGTCGTACCATAATTTTCTTTGGGACGACCTCTTTGTTTTTTGGGACGAAATTGGCGTAACAAAGTGCTTGTATTTTTGTGATCCCTCAATGTCGAGTGGTACCAACACACACACACACACACACACGAGATATTAACACTCAAACGTTTATTAAACGTGAGCTTGAAAATAAAGGGGGAGGGGGGGGGACAGAAGAGGAAAGAAGTGATAGTAGTTTTTTTTTTTTTTTGTGTTCCCGAATTAGCAAGAAAGGAAGGGGAAATATAAATTTTTTGTGTTTCATGCATAAGTATTGCAAATAAGTCACTTTTGAGGTAGTTATCATGTAGTGGGTGATGTTACCAGTAAAGTACCAAAGTTTAGTAAACATAGCCAATATGTCATCGATATTCCATATTACTAAAAAATTTCCTTGTGGTCGAAGAGAACATTTTTCGTAATCGACCATGACAGAGATGTGTGTGTTTGGAATTTCAAATGTTAAATTTACCTAATCGGGTGGTAGGTGTAAACTATAATCGCAACAAGAATAAGTGGAGGGAAAAGCAAAAGAGAGAATCGTACCCATCATGTAAAAAGGACAAACGAAAAGGTGCTGAAAAAAAACACAAGGACCAAACGTGTAAAACCTTGCAAACAACATTAGCGATTTATGTAATTCACTCTAGCTTTTATATATAATTCAACCAACCACCTCTTTATTCCACATAATCATACCACAAGAATTGGTATATGGCTTGTTATCATAGACTCAAATACAATCAAAAGTGATAACTACCGTTTAGAAAATCATTGATCAAACCCTAAGAAACAATTTTAGAAGACAACTGTAAATTGTTATTCGTATTACATGAGGAAGATTAGCTAGTAGGAAATTAAAGATGAGACAACGAAGACCTGAACTACACTCATAATCTGTGTGTAGACTTGTATATATAATACATTTAATTCCAATGCATAATAA
>LBNU01037401.1:92737-114667 GCA_014162995.1 Artemisia annua | reverse complement strand
ATAGAGAGATGATTGCGAGTGGTACCAACACACACACACACCACACACGAGATATTACACTCAAACGTTTATTAAACGTGAGCTTGAAAATAAAGGGGGGGGGGGGGGGTAATCCTTGATGAACAAGAAATCTATAATAGCCGTTAGGCTCAACATTTATTCTAAAGAAAACAATTTTTTTATTATTATCTTTTTAATAATTAAAAGTAAACCACACTTTTTACACTACATATAACCTATACACTTTCATTATTACATACATTATTTTTGATATCACTTTCATTTACACATAAACTAAAACCCAAAAAATGTCTCAACAACCAAATTATCCGTTTTTTATTCTCTTCTTGGTATGTCACAACAATCATCTTCGTCAAACCCTCCTACAACTTCGTCACAAAAGTCGATATCTTTCTCACAACAACCCTATTTCGTGTTTTATTATTATTATTATTATTATTATTATTATTATTATTATTATTATTATTATTATTATTATTATTATTATTATTATTATTATTATTATTATTATTATTATTATTTCATATTGTAATTTGCTTTTAATAAATGAAAAATTAGTTTATTTGAAAAAATAAAAATAAAATAAAATGATGGGTGAGGCCCAAATAACATGTGAATGAGTGTTATGATTGAGGAAGTATTTTGGTGTGTGAGTGTTAAAAGTGAGGATGTTGAGGTACCCGACAGTCCGACACTATTATATCATACTAACTATTACACATCAATATTTTAACGCAACATATGCTACATTGCTATAGTAATAGTACGGTTTTTTCTAAACATGAACACAACCTCTTTTCTTTAGAAATGGCAGAGACTACTAACAACAGATCAGTTACGAGATCAAGCATCACGATTCACGAATCTTTCTGAATAATATTAACTGTTCTATTCATATTGGATATTCAAATAAATATAAGAATATTAACTATGTCATGTACAATTGGTTCTTTTCACAAGACCCTTATTAATTTAACAACAACATCAATGCGTCTAATATTTATTTGTAGAATTTTGGGTTCAAGTGAACCTTTTTTTTTTTAGATAAATGTCTTATATCTTCCATACTTCACGCCCCTCGCATAAACCATAACACAACTGGATGAAATACGAAATGAGTCGATTAGGATTTTTTTAGCTTTTTGTAAGTCAAGTAATCAAATGGATCTTTAAGCTCGCTAATTAAATAATCACCCAAAATACAATCCTAAACACCATCTCAATTAACAAATGCTTAATATTAAATAGGCCAAATGACAAAAAATGCATCGAACGTGACACTTTTTGTGATTGTATGTACTCAACTATTTTTTCTTATTATGTGTACTGAACTTCCAAATTTCGATCATTGTATATATTTTGTGACTATTTTGCCATGTAAAATGACCATTTTACCTTTTGAAATTTGAAAAAAGTATGGGTAAAATGGTCACAAAATACACACAATGATCGAAATTGAAAAGTTTAGTACACACAATAAGAAAAAAATAGTTGGCTACACACAATCACAAAAAGTGTCAAGTTCGATACATTTTTTTTTTATCATTTGCCCATATTAAATATGTATATCAAATTAAAATTTTACTTTATAGCTATTTGTATAGGATCGTGTTTCTGGCAAATGTAGTGTCAAATGATGAAAACCCTGTATGTTATGATTTATTAAGACACAAATATATTGTATAGTGATTATACAAACATAAAAAAATCCGGCCTTTAACGTACCTTAAGCACACAAACATGTTCGTACCGGCTAACCTATTATCATCAAATACTCTAACAATACGAGCGGTGAAATCGCTAAAGCTCATAATGTAGTTGGAAACTTAAAACATTAAATTTATAACAACTTATGAAGAAATCTGACAGCAAGCAGAGACAAGTTTTCATAATGCAACAACAAAAGCAAAACAATCGTAGGTCTTGGGTCGATAACAACATATTTGACCATTTTTCTTTTTAGAAAAATGTGATTGGAAAATACGTTGATAAAGACATCCATCTACGAGCGAAGAGTAGTCTTCAAAAGCAACAATTGCAGAGGTGTGTGACGAAGTCGGAGGTGGCCTTCTTGTTGTTTTTTGTTCAAAGCTTGATACAAAGAGAATGACCCGACGCTGACGGTGACAATTGACTCCAAGTGGTTTAAAAGGTGTGGCAAAAGCAATATGTTTGTATTCGGACGAAAATTACATTCTTTTTTTTATTTATAACATGTATGAACTGCGACGACTTGTGTTTGATGAGGTAGCATAGTGACAACGGCTCATTGACGACTGACTATGTATAAGAGCATAACCACCCTCACACCATGTCAAAAGATGAAAACTCAATCGATCATGATGTGCTATTAAGCTATAATATATGCAGATTACTTAAGATATATATAATAGAAACTATAACGGACCTAATATCACAAACGTGTTTGGCTGAGGAAACTAATATATCATCTAATAACTGGTTAACAAATTTAGCTTGTAAGAGCTGAAACTTTTTATTCATATAACATGTTTTGTGAATGTAAAATAATGTAAAAGGATATATGACTAAATATTTTGTTATTATTTGATGAGTATAAAGGAAATAACCATCTAAAAGCTATTTAAGGAGATAGCCACTTAAAGCGTGTTTTAGATTGCTTAGAGCATTCGGTATCGTTGCCATTAACGTGCCAAATGCACCCAAGCCAATCATTGGCACGCCAAATACCATACCAGGCAAAATGCCAAACTTGTGTTAATGGGACTTGAGCTAGTGAAACGGCTCACGCCATTTGTGATTTTTATTTATTTATTTATTTATTTATTTATTTATTTATTTTTTAATATGTGAGTGGTATCCTAGGCACATATCATGCACGTCATTGTAAGTGCAAACGATATTTTAATCCAACTCTCATTCTCAACACGTTGTTCTAATCAACACTCTCACATCTTATGATATCACTTTCGTCCTCATATAGGTGTTTAGTATTTTTAGTACTCTTCTCATGAGAACTCTTGTTCATAGGTGCTATTTGAGCAACTTGGTGGTTTAGACAATATGTTTGTGAAATTATGTGTTGATTGAATGTTTGATACAATTTGGGACATGTTTGTACTAACAACCTTGTAGGTTGACAACATTTAGCATGTTGTCAAATCTTCATACATATGAAAAATTTCACTAAGTATAGTGAAAATCGTCAGCCCCCGGTCTAAGTCATAAGGTATGAGTGTTTACATGTCTATTTTTTGCATTTTCTAACCCGCCTTAGGTTATATTTTTGTTTTTGAAAGTTTTCGAAAAATTTGGAAAACGTCTTGCGGGCTAAAAACGCGGACTGCCTCGTTTTTCAGCACTGGCGGAACTGGCGGTACCCTGGACAGGGTTCCGCCCGTTATCCCTGAGGGTTCTGCCAGACCCCCAGGAAGTTTTTAAATCTTTTTCACATTTCAAACAACCACACTCCTTCAAACCACTTTTGTAGGATAGAAACTCATTCCTTGTTAGGTTATAACATCATTAGACGCATCTCATGCGATCTTTGATATCATGAGTCTCTTCCATGAGTCGCCTATATCATTTATATATATACATCTTATTTTTTCTTTGAGATGAAATATATTGCATTAACTCTTTGATTGTAGGTTCATCATTATATACGATCATTCGTATATAGCATACTCATCTAAGGATGAAGTCTTGCATCGATCATTTTTCTTTTATTTTAGGTGCTTCTTGAGACCTTCGAACAAGGAGGAATATCAAGAAATAAGATTGCATCTTCTATACACGTTGGTGTAGAGAACATGCTTGTCTAAAAGACAATACTTCCACTATACTAACTTTTGTTTTGTAGGTTTCTATTGACGCCCTTTAACAAGGGGATCTTCCGTCAAGCATAGGAAAATTATTGTCTTACACTAACCTCTATTTTGTAGGTTACTTCACCCTTGCATCATATACGTTGGTACCCTAGCAACGGGGAGTATTAATCAAGGGGGAGTCAATCATACACTAACCTTCTCTTTTGTAGCTTTCTTATCCTTGCATCATATACGTTGGGACCCTAGCAACGGGGAGTATTGATCAAGGGGGAGTTACAATCATGCACTAACCTTTATTTTTGTAGCTTTCTTGATTGTTATATACGTTGGGACCCTAGCAACGGGGAGTATTGATCAAGGGGGAGCTACAATCTAGGGGAAGCATGAACACATTCATTTTCACTCTCATTCTTCGACACACTTTTGTGCTTCGACAAAAAGAAAGAGATAAGTCACCATAGTCCAACATGCATTTCATTCGTAATGCATTTTTCATATAATTTTTATGTTGCACAACACTAACCTTGTTGTAGGTCAAGCAACTTAATTTGATCCATGGATCCGCTAACAAACCTTAGGAAATTGGAGTTGAAGAATTCACTTCACTAGGGATGATACAAGCTCGCCATTTCGGGGAGAAGTTAAGTTAACTCCAAGGACACACCCCTTTTTGTTTCGACAAAGGGGGAGAAGAGTGTAAACGGAGAAGGAAATGTAGAAGGTGTGTTGCGGATACAAGTAAGTAATACGGACACAAGTAACTTTTTACATTTTACGTTCTATCACGTTTACATATTTTGTCATCATCAAAAAGGGGGAGATTGTTAGTGCAAATATTACGATATTTAATCTATACAGTCTTGTTTGTTTTGATTGATGACAAACGTATAACTTGATACATAACGTAAAATGTACAAGTTACTTGTAATCATACTTTGTCTCAACAAACATTCAACACCTCTCAACGTCTCGAGTCATCGTATGCTACAACACAGGTTCGTACATGTTTGTTATGTAGCATTATGATCAAACCCCTTGACCAACCACTTAGAATGACTAAAATACTTTTTGGGTCTTTAAGTATTTTAGGTGTCAAAGTGCACTTTAGGTGTCAAATAAAATAAGTGCAATATTAGGTGTCTAAATAATATTAGTAAGTTTACAATGTATAAAAATGTGTCTTATAACAACATAAGTACATAAAACATTTTTAGTAACTTACTAAATATTATTTAGCTAACTAATATATTTTTCATATACAAGTAACTTACCTTTTTAAGTTAGTATATACATTTGTCTAAATGTATTTTTCATAAAATGAAAAATGTCTTTGTCATAGATCATTTAAGATGTGTCATAGTTTGTACTTGACTTGGAAACATCTTTGGAAAATAACTTGGTCAAAGAACTTGCAAGATGTGTCATAGTCTTGTCTTGTCAATATGCATATGTCTTGTCAACACTTAGTTTCAAGTATATGCATATGTCTTGTCTTGTCATAGATCTTGTAAGAGATGTTCTTGATTTGACATATAGTGTGTTGACTTAGATAATCTTGAACATGGTTTTGGAACATGGTTTTATCTTTGGAACATGGTTTGAAAAACCCCTTTGTAAGTTTGCCTATAAATAGGAGTTTATGGTTTACTTGCAAACTTGATGAAAATCCACACACACATAGATAAGTAGAAAACCATGTAGATCACCCTTTACATAATGATCATAATGTTGCTAACATTCATCATTGTTGTAAGCATATGATACTTCATGATCAACCAAGAAGGTTACAAGATCTTGAAGTCATCATTCATTAAAGCATTCCAACATATGAAGATTCAAGGGCACTTGACATCCTCAATGGTTGAAGACTTCTTATTCAAGAAGTTCATGTAGATTAGGCATGCATATCCATTAGACTTTTATGTCATGGATCATCTTTGTATCATCTCAACATAGATTAGATGGTTTATGTGTTTGTGCCATAAAACACAAGGTTTTTATGTTGGGCCACAAAACATAGCGGGAGTGGTTGTACCCTTGGTAAAGAACTCGACATCTAGCTTAGTGTCGGTAATTTGTATAAGCGACGACGGGAGTGGTTGTACCCTTGTAAAAGAACTCGACATCTAGCTTAGTGTCGGTAAACTTGTAAGCGACGTGTAAGGTTTTCTCCGCCGAGAAGGGAGGTTGTTGATCTAGTGAAGTAACTCTCGAGTTGGATACTCGGGGCGTGGACGTAGGGCAAGGAAAAGAGTCCTTGTAGCCGAACCACGATAAATACTCGTGTTGTGAACGGTTTGCACTTTCCTTTTAGTTATTGCGTTACTTTGATGTTTGCATGATGTGATTGCTTGTGTTGTGACTTGTTGATTGTACTTGTGTGATAACATGTTTCAAGTTATGTTGGTCATAAACTACAAGCAACATCTTTCATATTACAACAAGCTAAAATGGACATTTGATACAACAAGTAATAAAGTTTTTAAACGGTAACATATTCACCCCCCCTCTACGTTTTCACAGAAGTATTTCTCTGTTAGTAGTGTCAAATGGTTTGTAGAATTGATTATAAGCATAGGCTTGTCTATTGCTATAATAATATGATGTATTGATTTGTGAATTAATAATATAATGTTTACCTTTTGCACCTAAAAAAATTAAAATTTTACTTTATACAGTAACTATTTCTATAGGATCGTGTTTCTAGCAAATGTAGTGTCCAATAATGAAAACCCCGTATGTTATGATTTATTAAGCGACAATATACTGTATAGTGATTATACGAGACATAAAAGCATCCGGCCTTTAACGTACCTTAAGCACACAAACGGGTTTGCATCGGCTAACCTATGTTATCATCTAATACTCTAACAGTACGAGGGGGAAAATCGCGAAAGCTCATAATGTAGTTGAAAACTTAAAACATTAAACTTATAACAACTTATGAAGAAATCTGTCAGCAAGTGAAGAAACTTTTCATACTGCAACAACAAGGGGAAAACAATCGTGGGTCTTGGGCCGATAACAACATACTTGACCATTTTTCTTTTTGGAAAATACGTTGATAAAGACATCCATCTACGAGCGAAGAGCATTCTTCAAAAGCAACAACTACATGGTGTGTGACGAAGTCGGAGGTGACCTTCTTGTTGTTTTTTGTTGAAAGCTTGATACAAAGAGAATGACCTGACACTAACGGTGACAATTAACTCCAAGTGGTTTAAAAGGTGTGGCAAAAGCAATACGTATGTAGGGGTTTGGACGAAAATTACATTCTTTTTTATTTATAACATGTATGAACTACGACGACCTCTCTTTGACGAGGTGGCATAGAAACGGCCGACTATGTACAAGACCATAACCACCCTCACACCATGTCAAAAGATGAAAACTGAATCGATCATGATGTGTTATTTATACTACATTATAATGCATTTGGGACTATTCTATAATTAGAAAGGCTTAAAATTCAGACTTTTTTCTTGCTTATTATGGAAAGATTTCAAAATTAATTTGTTAGGAATCAAGTTGGTTAGGAAGTTTGTTAGGAAGCGGTTGGTTGTTCAAACTAAAATTATTTGGCTTAACCATCTCTAATATTTATACTTATAAAGAATGAAGTCAACTAAACGTATAACCAAATAACGCAAAATATAATCACACGGTACCTGCTGCCGCATTACGCGGGTACCCTTCTAGTTAACCATCTCTAATATTTCCATGAATAAATATTTCGTTATTATTTGAACAGTATAAAGGAAATAGTCATTTAAAAGCTATTGTAAGGAGATAGCTAGTTAAAGGGTGTTTTAGATTACTTAGGTTGCGTTTAGTTAGAAGATAATAAAAATATTTTTTCAATTTTTTTTATAAGAAAACCGAGAAAATGAAAAACACGCTTAAATTAATTATTTTTCTATTTTTTAATAATTTATTTTTCTATTTTTTTCTCTTTTATAATTATTAATATTGTATAACTAATCATTAAGTGAGATTTATACTTTTTTATATGTCTCCTTGCGTATCCGTTTCATTATTCTAAAGTATTTCATCTAAGAGAAAACGTGTAACACATTCCAATCTATTTTTTATTCTAGAAAGTCGAGATTTGCTTTTTTTATTTATTTTAAATGCAGTAATATTCTGATAGAAAATTTTAACCAAAGTCATATATAAAATATTATTTGCTAAATACGAAAGTAAAATTACTACGGAGTAGTATATACGAGTAATAAAGACAGTAAAATTTTTGTATCTTCACTGCTAAATGAAAGAAAATTAAAATAAAGACACCCATTATAACATTATATTATCTGTAAAATAAATTTAAAGATAGGAGCCAAAATTTGATCCTAAATTAAATAAGAAAGAAAACATTATTCCCTTTGGTAGGATGGGAACCAATCACATTTCATTGAGAAAGCACACACGGATCAGCATCCGCACCCTTACATACCAATCAATCTCCACCGTCCATTAATCCCTCATCAATCCAACGCCCCATATTCACTCCCTCCATCTTTTCCCCAAATTTCAAATATTTTCAAACTCCCATAAATACACACCCACTTCACCCCAAAAAAAGTATAATCAACAAATCATCATTCAAAGAAATGGCCCGAACAAAGCAAACAGCGCGTAAATCGACAGGAGGAAAGGCACCAAGGAAACAGCTCGCAACAAAAGCAGCTCGTAAATCAGCACCAGCCACCGGAGGAGTTAAGAAGCCTCACAGATTCAGGCCCGGAACCGTTGCGTTACGAGAGATCCGTAAGTACCAGAAGAGCACCGAGCTTTTGATCAGGAAACTGCCGTTCCAGAGGCTGGTGAGGGAGATTGCTCAGGATTTTAAGACGGATTTGAGGTTTCAGAGTTCGGCTGTTGCTGCGCTTCAGGAGGCGAGTGAGGCGTATTTGGTTGGGTTGTTTGAGGATACTAATTTGTGCGCGATTCATGCGAAGAGGGTTACGATTATGCCTAAGGATATGCAGTTGGCTAGGAGGATTAGGGGTGAGAGGGCTTAGGGACATTTTGTAATTGGTGTTTAATGTTTATGTTATGTTTTTTAAGAAGTGGTTATTATGTGTTTAGTACGTAAGTTTTTAATGAAATGAAATTAGTTTTTGGTTTACTATAAGTTGGGTGGCCAGACCACTACAGTGAGCGCTGATGATTTTGCGATAATGTGTGGTACTGTATTAGCCGAGCTTATGTAACATTGAGATCAAGTTATTGTTATTCTTGAATAATGGTAACATGTTATAAGTCAAATCAATATATGTATGACTCAAACAGGCAAATTGCTTGTTTCAACTTGAATGATGATAAGTGAGAATAAGGTGGTGTTTGGATGATGGGTGTGACTGTGGAAATGAGTTGATTCTTTGTATCATTGTTCAGTTGATAAGTAGTTCAAAGTTTAGAAATTGGAATGAAAGTATGTCACCATAAAACTTGAGAGGGTAGTGATGGGATGAAGGAATAACAAGTAGTCGCTGGTGAAAAAGTACGCGTTCAACTTAACACATAAGCAAGTTCTCTTCAAGACTCGGAAACATGAAACACTAGAAAATGTTGATAAAACCCGCAGCAAGGAAACTGATGTCGATAAGTGGCGATAGTTGTGTCTAACTCCTTTGGTCCCATTTGTTTATTGGTTTCATCTATAATGTCACCTGAGCTTTTGGCAAGTGGGATCAAACATGAACATTACAACCTGCCCCGCCTCAAGGGAAATGATACTGTAAGTGATGTAGAATGGAACCAGCTTACACAGTGCATTGATACCACACGTTTCACTTTATCACCGTATTTGTATCATCAATAAAAACAAAGAAATGCTGAATTCAGATCCCTAAATGAAGGACTTTAGGCCTGCTGGTTGCAGCAAACCGCCATAGGTATTTTTCAGAACATCTAGATTGTCAAGATATCTCTTTTGGATGTCCGTGGATCATGCAGCTCCTCACAGGTGGGAAGTTATAGTCTAAGTTGAACTTCTTTGCTGCGCAATTCCATGACGAGCCCCCTAATTCATCTATCTGCACCATATCAATAAGCCATAAAGTGTGTTATTAATTTGACAAAGCTTCAATTATAAACTTTTGCTGAATCACAGTTTTGCGGAATCAAAGTAAACAAATTGCTGAATCACAATAAGCCATAAAGTGTGCTGTTGGTCGAAACTGGTACAAAAAAATGACCAATAACCCGTTGACCTGATACACATTTAAATCAAACTGTTGAGTCGTCTTCTGGTTAAACAAGTTAATAAAGGCATCATTATTAACGGTTCATTGTTCTTTCAATGGTCTTGGTCGTGATTAACCACCCCAAACCACCATCCAAGTATCAAACCACCACCCAATCATAACAAATACCACCCACTATCACCATAAAAGGACCCTAAAAATCTCAGCATAGAACAAACGGAAATAAATGGGAACAAAAGGAGCACAAACGGAGAACAATATCAATGCATAAGAACCAACACTAACTCTTTATGCCACACATTTATGGAATACTTGTTATAACTGAAGACAATACCAGATAATATTAGAATCGTAATTCAGTACCGAAATCATATGCAACAAAACATATATTTAGTCATGAAACTGGGTAATCTCATTTGAGCAATTAACAAACATAAAAAGCCTAAGCATATATCATGGGTTAAACAGAAGCGGGAAGTTAAAGGCACATAACATAGCAACATGCATTGTCATCTGTTGTGGTTGAAAAATGGTCAGAAATGCAGGATGGGTAATGGGTCAAAAGCGGGATCTGTGGGTTAACTGTTAAGTTGGATTGACTTGTAAACGAATCTTTAATTTACGGATGATATAGAAATTAGGAACAAGTGCAGAGGATAGCTGTGAAGGTACAAGACTCTTGTCATAACCAATTAGACATACTAGGCTAGAAATTACAGGTACTTTTAACCCATTCACTTATGAATAGTCGATTCTGGTTATGTTTGATCTCTAACTGGTCAAACGGGTCAAGATAACTTAAGCGACGGGTCAGACAGAACGAAAGTAGCCCGAAAGGAAATTTTACTCACGAAACCTCCTACATTATTATATATATAAAAATCGGTTTTATTACTAAAATAACATAACTTTATGGTAATCATTTTTGACAAGCGGATTACTTTTTAGAAAACTCTAACTTCCTCTACTAGATTTTAGTTCCTACGCCTTGGTAATTGGTACACAAGCTGTTGGAACAAATTTTTAATAGTGTGATGGATGAAATAGCAACTGTGAGTACATAAACTAAATGGCAACTTGTTAACCACATTCAAATTAATAATACTTGTAAACCACATTCAAATATGGGTTACGTTTCATTTCTATTGTGTCGAATGGGTTAAAAATCAATATAGCTGGCATACATAAAAATGGGGTCAATGTCATATGTTGTGGTTAAAAAAGCGCAGGAATGCAGGATGGGTAATAGATCAAAATGGGATCTATGGGTTAGGTTGGGTTGACTTGCGAACGACTTTTTAATCTACAGATGATCTAGTATAATATCTGAATTTAGTTTTAAAAATGCAGTTGAAGGGGTTGTGTGCATTCACATACACCTTGATAAACTTTTAACCTCTTATCCATTGAGTCCATTCTAGCTAGATTAAGTAACTTTACTCAATTGACCCGTTAGATGACTAAAAAAACTACATGTGGACCTCATTGCAAAACATCAGTTAGAATAGGAACAATCATCAACAAGAACATATCTAAGCAAGCTAAAAGATATCTCTCTCAAAGCAATATAACACAAAAGCTTCATAACAGCCCCTTGAGTATTTCATAGTTGAATGCAGCATATGAATCATACGGTAGCAAAAACTGTCCACACACGCCTACATAAGGATCTCAAGTCTTGGAAAAACGAGTTCTTTACTGCCAATGAAATTGATTCAAGGCAAATAGAGAGATCAATTTCTTGGCTTCTACACAAAAACATACACCTCACCAACACCCTTCGGGATCTTTATCCAATTTCATTCCAATCCCAATCACAAGTTTTAAAGCAAGTCAACATCATTACAACACTATACTAACATGAACATTAAAACGCATAAAGCAACATGTTAAAACTCTAATTTTGCATTAAATAGCACCGATATCATATAACATAAACTAAGAACATGGTTATACCACTTAATCCATAAACATCATACCCAACATTAAGACATTCTTAAAACTACATTAAAAACACATGTGACACTTGAGATCTTGAATATTTACCAACAATCCTTACCCAAATGCCCTGTCTTACCACACAGAGACAAACAGCCATATACCCCCTCAGAGGCTCAGACCACAGTAATAACAAACACCGCCACCACCAACGCCACCCCAAACCTGACCACAATCCCTATTGAGTATAACAACCAGCACCACTACAGTTCTTAGCCGTATGCTCCCCGCCACAGATATAACAAACCTTATCATCATTCCTATTACTATGTTCCCTAGGACACTCATAAGGATAATGCCCATTTTCACCACATCTGTACTTAACTTGCGACAGTCCTTACCCATTTGCCCATTCTTACCACACAAAGAACAACAGTGGCTACACTCCCGCGCGATATGCCCCATCTCACCGCAGTTATAACAAACACAATCACCACCACCCCCAACCTGATCACATTTCCTAGCTCTATGCCCAACTTGACCACACTTATAACAATCAAGACGACCACCCCGACCACCACCATCATCATCATAACCACTACAGTCCCTAGCTAAATGCCCATTCATACCACACTTAAAACAACTACAGTCCTTAGCCAAATGCCAATTCTCACCACAGAAATAACAACAAACATTACCCTGGCAAAGACGTGTCTTAAGGTCCCGTTCTTCGGATTGTTTCATACGCTTATGTAGCCATGCTATACATTCTTGATGGATTTTTTTATCATGTTTTGATGGCCTTTTATTGCTTTCAAAACTATTTTATTAACTTATGATTTTTTAGTATCAAAATTTTTGGCAGCTTCACCTATTCCCTTGTACAAAACAGTTTGGATAATTCTCCCCTCCCTAATACTCTTAAAAATATTCTTATCATTACCCATTTTCGAACTAGAATGGTTGTTTAGTTTGAACAATAATAAATGTACATAAACCCTGAACCCTTGTTACTGAAAAATGTTGGTAAATGATTTTTCACCCCATTTTTTATTTGCCATGTCTCTTTCCTGGAAGCTTCCATTTCTTACTTTTGTCAACTTCAGGCCTTTTTCTTCTATCTGTTTTATCTTTTAGTCCTTAAAGCTTTTGATCATATTACAGTTTCAGCAACACTTATCATGTTAAACACCATACATGATTTGGAGTTTGTTAAGATTATAACCAGTGGCGGAGCCAGAAAAACTTTCGTGGGAGGGCCGAAACAAATTTTTTCCCGGAAAAACATTAGATCGGAGGGCCGAGATGAAAAAAAAAGAAGAAGATTAACACATGAAATCGCAAATAAATACACTAACAAGCTTAGGCCTAGGGGGCCAAGACCCTTTCCGGTCCTCACGTGCTCCGCCCATGGTTATAACTGAGATGGCATTACCTTGAGCATTAACAATGGCATGTGATGTTGTTAGCATTAGTGACGGAACGAGATTTAAATGGACTCGGTGCACAAAAAATTTCAAGTGTAATATAAGGGTACACATTTTTTATCGGGTGCAATTGGAAAGAAATCAGAGGGGCTTTTTTTTTTTTTTTTTTTTTTTTTTTTTTTTTTTTTTTTGTGACAAAATTAACATTATGATACATAATTTCATCGAAGTCCCACATGGTTGTTATAAGTGTGGTTAGTTTGAATCTCTTATTTAATTCTGGCCCCGACATTCGTCAATGGTTACCATTTTCTTTATCATTATACTCTACAATATACTCACACACACAACACAATTATTTATTTTTCTTCCATAATATGGTGGTGCCGATCACTGAAGTTCTCACAAAAGGTGGAGGATAACGCGATGGTGGGGTCATAACGTATAACGCGACGGGGTTTACGTGAACAATTTGGTAACAATTGAACGATTTACAAAGTATTTATTACCTAAATTGATAATAAATTGACCATATTACCTAACTTTGTAGAACGTGGGAAGTTCATTCTATTATACAGACTTAACCCTTTTCTTTTTAACAAAATAAACACACGTGTTTTTTATACATATTTCTTTGTTGGATGAAATTTAGATGTGTGTTTGATTAAATTATTTCAATTTTGACTTTTTATTGATTAATTGAATGACATCATTTATTTTATACGTCAAATAGATATCAAGTACAGTAAGATGACAGACAAACGAGCAACAATTATTATTATTACTAGAATGGTACCCGCGCAATGCGGCGGCGGGTACCGTGTGATTATATTTTGCGTTATTTGGTTACACGTTTAGTTGTCTTCATGCTTTATAAGTAGAGATATTAGAGATGGTTAAGCCAAATAATTTTAGTTTGAACAACCAACCGCTTCATAACCAACTTGCTTCCTAACAAATTAATTTTGAAATCTTTCCATAATAAGTTAGAAAAAAGTCTAAACTTTAAGCCTTTCTAATTATAGAATAGTCCCAAATGCATTATAATGTAGTATAGATTTTTATTATTATTAGTTAATAATAATAATAATTTTATTAGAACCATAAAAATTTACATGAAGTTGAATGGGACTCTAGACACAATCTGTGCTCCCACTTCTTTCTAAACACAAAAGAAATTCTATTAGAACCATAAAAATTATTATTGTTGTTATTATTATTATTATTATTATTATTATTATTATTATTATTATTATTATTATTATTATTATTATTATTATTATTATTATTATTATTATTATTATTATAAACATCACTTTATTAGAAACTTATAGGATTTACAAGAAATTAGTGGGGAGCCGAGAAACAATCTGAGCCCCCACTCAATAATAATAATAATAATAATAATAATAATAATAATAATAATAATAATAATAATAATAATAATAATAATAATAATAATAATAATAATAATAATTTTATTAGAATAATAAAAATTTACATGAAGTTGAATGGAAGTCTAGACACAAGCTTGCTCTCACTCTGTTCTAATACAAAAGGTAACTCTATTAGAACCATAAAAATTATTATTATTATTATTATTATTATTATTATTATTATTATTATTATTATTATTATTATTATTATTATTATTATTATTATTATTATTATTATTATTATTATTATTATTATTATTATTATTATTATTATTATTATTATTATTATAATCTCTTGTTATAAGAGATTGGACAAGTTTTTGCGGATTAAACATTTCTCCAAGATGGTAAAAGTAGTGTAAAACACAAACACACGTGACATTCACGTGCGATTATAAAATAATAAGAAAAACCCTTTAAACCACAACACAAGAAAGCCATCGTCGCTGGCTATCCCTCACCAGAGGTTTGCTTTCCCTTTTTAGAGTAAATTGCAAAAATCGTTCTTAAAGTTTGGCCAATTTGCATGTTTCGTCCCAGAACTGTCGAAACTGCAAAAACCGTCCCTGTGGCAAACCTTTGGGGCAAATATCGTCCCCGACCAACATCAAATGACTAAAATACCTCTGTCCAAACTTTAGGGACGATTTTTGCAATTTACTCTTCTAAATCTCTTTTTAGTTTTTTTACACAAATGGTCCCTGTGTTGCGTCAAGTTTTACAGTTAGTCCATAATTTGGATGGGCAGTTAGTTTATCCGTTAAGTTTTTTGCACAGTTAGTCCTCAGTTAATATTTTTTGCAAAGTTAGTCCTCATTTTCTAAAAAAAGTCCTCATTTTTTGCACCGTTAGTCCATCCGTTAATATTTTGCACCGTTGTCAATCTTTTTCCGTTTTCTTCCATTTTTTACGTTCTCGTCCGTTTTTTTAACATTTTCGTCTATTTTTTTACGTTTTCGTCCGTTTTTTTACGTTTTCGCCTGTTTTCTTATGTTTTTTTAATCCGTTTTCGCCCTTTTTTGTGATTAGGTAAGTATACTAGAAGAAAACTTGACATTTGATTAAAAAAAGTTTCTGTATCGATTTTAAGTCACGATTTTGACCCCTTTTTGGTCCGAATCATCAAAAGTGTAAAACACAAAAGTTGTCCGTAATGATATTTTACATAAAGACTAGCGAGATTTTAACCTGAAAATGCAAAACAAGGGCTGTTTACTACTAAAACTTAAGCCATTTTTTTTACCAAATTCATAACTTATAAACTTATAAACTATTGTAAATTTTGTACTTGTAAGATGTTGGTCAGGGACGATATTTGCCCCAAAAGTTTGCCACAGGGACGGTTTTTGCAGTTTCGAAAGTTCTGGGACGAAACATGCAAATTGGCCAAACTTTAGGGACGATTTTTGCAATTTACTCCCCTTTTTATTTATATTAGTTTTCACTTTAGGGGTGTTTCCAGAGTTTGGACAGTACTTAATTATCTGCATTATTGTATTAACTTATGTCAATAATTAGAGGGTATATGTCAGTCAGTGGCGGACCATCCAGGAGTTTAAGTCACTGGGTTCACAATTTTTGTTTACGATAATACAATGCAATAACTAAACAGGACATGTAACCAGGGACGAACCCAAGATTTTTAAGAGGGTGTTGCACATATCAGAACGTAGGTTTTGAATTTTTTTTGCACTTCGTGAATTAAAATCGGGTGTAGCTCGTGCCACACCCATCACCCATGTAGGTCCGTCCATGCATGTAACTCCAATTTTTGACAAAAATTTACACTAAAAGGAAAAAATTTATGTGGTTCACGGGTTGGGTTCCCCCTGATTGCAGTATGGGATTGCTTATTTTGGGTGTTCCATGTTCGGGTAAGCTTATATTAAACAGCTTGTGAGTATTAGTTTATCAGTTAAATAAGAGAAGCACCTCAATGTTGGCTTCTCAATTAAGTAAAGATTATTCAGCACAAATAAGCTATCAGGCCATAAGATGTTTGGGTTATTTAAAACAGCTTATTCTGTTTCGAGAATGCATTAAGCTTACCCAAACACCAAGGTAAATGATTATTCTGGGAGTTTCAGACACACACAGGCAGTTTGGATAACTTCTGCTTGTCTGCTTAATTTTGCGTAATAAGCATTTAAAATTAAGAAATCTCAAACTCTCTCATACGCAGTTTGGATGAAGAAATATGTGTATGCTCTTGTTCATCCAGTTTTTCATACTAATGATTGATGTTAGATACCCTTAGAGTAAATTTGCTTGTTTTAATTATCTGATTGTATGCTTCTGCATCTCAGCATAATTTTTGTAATTAAAGCTATCCTAAACATAACAATATCAAAGAGCAAGAACATGTTTTGTTACTGTTAGTTAGAGTTTATTATTATGTTGTATGGCATAATTGAAAACGCAATGCCAAACCCTCTATTTATTCCTAACACTGTTTGTGGTTCAGCTGACAATAAACACATGATCATCTTCTGAAAATGAACGGAATCGAAAAATCTCATGCAGAATCTGCTTCTACTTCATTCAGTGTTTTACCAGAAGATATCGTTCTCTAGATATTAAACAAACTAATCGATTTGAAAACCCTGTGCCTTTGCAAACTCGTGTCCAGACAATTTAACAGGATTGTCCATCAAGTCGACACTATTTCATTAACTTACTTTACTGATCCTCTAGTAGACACTTCAAATTTGCGACCCCATGGATCTGCGATAGGGTCTCTGATGCTTTTTGAAAAAGTCAAGTCTTTATGTATCATATTTCCATCTTCAGTTGATAACGATTCTTTGTACAAGTGGAAGGTCAACTTCGACATCGGACTCATTGCATTTATATATCTGTCCCCGAATTCACTTTACCGCAACAAGGAATTATATGTTAGTGACAATGGTCACGAGGAAGAAGAAGATATGGACTTAAGTTGGAAGAATGCAAGGCAGTGTTTAAAGGATGCGGTGAAGAGGTTTAGGATGTTGGTGTATCACGTTATTTCTTTGCCATTATTGGAAAAGGTTGCAATTACGGATTTGGGTAAAAGAGAGAAAGTTTCTCTTAGTGGTGGAAAAGTTGCTGAAGTGAGGAACTGGCTATCTTCACCCTCTGGTGAAACTATTGAACAAAAGATGAAATTTCTTCAGACTGGTTGTAGGGCGAGTGAATGTTATGTGTCCTTGTTGGAATTGCCAGTTTCAGGGTATGTGATGAAGGGGGTGTATCTATTTTTAGCGGAGTGGAATGATCTCGCTAATGATAATTATGATAGTTTTATGAAGAACAACGTAGCTTTCGAAGATAAAGAAGAGACTGCTTATTTTGAAGCTAGGCTGGAGATTCTCAAGAAGCACAGTGGCCGCATAGAGAGGATAGTGTAGTACTATGAAGCATCGTCTTATCAATTTATATTGTTAATGTCTTTTTGTAGCCTACTATGCAGTTATCTTGAAGATGATTGTTGATAGTGTGTCTTCTTTTGAAGATTCCTAAGTAATTTTGTTTTGCTCCTCCCTTATTTAACATGAGTTTTTAAGTTAATAATTTGACGGTTTATTTTTATTTTTACGGCTTTGAAGAAATGGGGTTACAAACGATATGTGTTCTGCTTTAGCTATTTTATTTTTGATTGGAGTTACAGTTTTAAAGCTGTAATAAGTTTCTCCCAGGCACTTGATGTGTTGAATGCTTAATCACCCCTTAGCTGCTAAACTGAAAGTGCACATGGGCATTTTGCACCTAGCCATCCCTACTCCCTAGGTTCTGTCGGGTATTTAGGAACAAATACTGCATTCACCTCAAGACATCAGGTGATCAGCTAAACGGTGATTGTACATAAGCAACATCTAAAAGGCGTATGAAATTGAACTTTTTATGTGGATCGTAAATTTGTAATTGGGACTCATCATTTAGAGAAGTCAAAACCGGCCTGGTTCAAAACTAGTCGAGTCGGGTTGCGCTGGTCTATAGGCTCTACCACATCACGTTTCTATAATCACCATCTTATTATCAAGTCCAAGGTTGAATCAATTCTTTGCTTCAATGAGATTCATGCAGAGACGACATTTCAGGCAAGCTTTGGTCATTAAGACAAAATTTGTAGATAAGGTGACGTAGGTCAACATTTACAGTTGCTTCATACAACGTCTGCATGCTCCCTCGCAGCCGTCACTATTTGGATTGTAGTAACACAGACAGTTGTATATAAGCCAAGAGTGCTTATGCTTTGGTAGCTTAGCGTAGTGACGTTTTGTGCAGACACTTTGTCTTATCGTTAGATTATAGAGGTTTTAGGAAGTAGGCTTCGTAACTGTCTGCCTTAGCTTGGTTCCCACCTTGAGTAGGTAGCCTTCGTCAAGGTTCGGCTCCGTCTCGCCTCGTTAGGCTTCGAGGTTGAGTACGGCTTAAGTTGGCGATTCCCATTCGGCAGCTTATATCTAGTGGATTATAGCTTTACGCCATGGTCTTAGTTGTTAAGCATTAGTTTTATGTTGTCAATGTAGGGGTACATTATCAGGTATAAATGTAAGATGGTGGTGAATTGGTGATACCGTGATACAACTAATTTAATTGGATATAGTGAGAGACCAAGGTGCACTAAGTTATAGCCATGTTATAAAAGCATATTTAGAGGACTAGGTGTAGTAACGAGTTCACCTTCGCCGAGCCAATGTGGCACCCTCGCCGTTCTCGCCGAGCTTCGCCGCTGCGCTCCCCCCACCCCCCGAAACTTCGCCGTTTGGCTCCTCTTCACTTCCACGTCGAGATGAATTTCTGACATAAAGAGAAAAAAGGGTACGTTGGGCAGTGAGTTTTCAAACGGATATATTACCGTTTATAGTCAACTTTTTTCTATTTTTTTATTATTATTATTATTTTTTAAATGTATTTTGTTTAATAAACACACACAAACTCTATACTCCTCATTACATTTCAACCAACTATTAAAAATCTCTACATCTCTTCTCAACATTAGCAAAAAAATGTCTCAAAACCCAAAACAACCAGGCTTTTTCACGAACCTACTAACGTCAAACCAACATCAATATGGGGATCGTCAAACTCCTCTACTCCCCCGTCGCAAAATAACTCTCCTCAATCGCCATATGGTTCCCAACAATTCAATCCAAATGAAATTTATCGTAACCAACAATATGCGTTTCAACAAGGATTCGCATCTCAAGGCCAATTCAATCCGTCACCACAATTTTACAACCCGAATCTTGCATCCAATTTTCCTACTCCTCCGGCACAACAACAACTCGAATCACAACCACCCCAACAAGCGTTTAAAGTACCTAAGGCACGATCACCGGCCAAATGACGAGGCAAAAAAACCAAAGCCCAAAAAGCAAAAAATGTTGTTGATTTAGACGCCGACGATGACGATGACTTGGAAGACTACGGTCAAACTCGTGTTAGTCGTAGATGGACCAAGGAAGAAGAAAATCTTCTTGTGGAAACATGGATAGAAACTTCGCAAGACGAAGAAATGGGAAATAGCAAAACCGACGAGTACTTTTGGAACAAAATTCATGAAGTGTTCAACGAGCGAACTGTTGGTGACCCTCGTACTAAAAATATGCTAACCGGTAAATGGTCGAGGCTAAATAGCGACTGCCAAAAATTTAACGCTATTTATAAGCATATTGGCCGTCGCAGTGGTGAAAATGATCATGATCAAATCGAGAATGCAAAAAAGAGCTTTGAACAATGCTTTGGTACGAGGGGTTTCAATTATGAACACGTTTGGGATATTTTGAAGCATTACCCGAAATGGGATGCTGAAGATCCCATAGACGTTACATGTCTTGATGACATATTCGGGCCAGACAAGCGACCTCGTCCTGAAAGAACCAATAGACGACCTGGAAAGAAACAAAAGTCGGAAACGTCGAGTGAGGCGAGCTCCGGTGGGAGTCAAACGAGTACTTTTTCGGCAAAACTATCCGAAAAGTATGGGCAAGCGAAAGACGCTCAAGTGGCTATGTTGGAGGTGAAGAAGGCGAGGGAACAAAAGGCTTTGGAGAAAGAACAAAAGATGTTGGAGAAAGAACAGAAGATGTTGGAGGCACAGGAAAAGGCGTTGGAGATGCAAGAAATGCAGTTGCTCATGTTAGATCCCAGCTTAGTTAATGACCCGGTAAGAGCTGAGATCATTCGCCAAAGACAAGCATTGATAACAAAGAAATACCGTAGTCTCCCTCGCCACGACGACGATGACGAATAAAATGTTTAATTTTCTTATTAGTATGAGTAAATTACATGAATGGTCCCTGTTGTTTGACGAAAATATCACCTACAGTCCCTCAAACTAAAAAGTTGCATGTATGGTCCCTGTCGCTGTCAAAGAATAACATGAATGGTCCCTCAGACTAACTGTCATTAGGTTTTTCCGTTAGTCCATTTGCACCGTTAGTCCTTTAACGACCGTTTGCAACAACATTTGCACCGTTAGTCCTTTCATACGTTTTTGTCTGTTTTTATATGTTTTCATCCAGTTTTATACTTTCTCGCCTATTTTCTTACGTTTTCATCCTTTTTTATTACGTGTTTGTCTGTTTTTCTTACATTTTTTCCATTTTCATACGTTTTCGCCCAGTTTCTTGCATTTTCATCCGTTTTTATCCGTTTTTCTTACGTTCTTCCAATTTTCATACGTTTTTGTCTGTTTTTATATGTTTCGTCCGTTTTTATACGTTTTCGCCCATTTCATTTTCATTCGTTTTTCTTATGTTTTTGTCCGTTTTTCTTACATTTTTTTTTCGTTTTCATACGTTTTTGTCCGTTTTCATATGTTTTTGTCTGTTTTTATACGTTTTCGCCTAGTTTCATACATTTTCATTCGTTTTTTCTTACATTTTTGTCCGTTTTTCTTATGTTTTTTTTTCCATTTTCATACGTCTTTTCCAAAATATCTTTAAATTTGGTTTTCTTATAATTTTTTTTTCTTATAATTTTTTCCCTATATATCTATAAAATTTATAAGAAAAAAAAATTATAAGAAAACCAAATTATTAGGAAAAAAAATTATAAGAGAACCAAAATTTATAAACAAAATTATAAGAAAAACGTATGT
>LBNU01037401.1:75580-92439 GCA_014162995.1 Artemisia annua | reverse complement strand
TTTTTTTTTTTTTTTTTTTTTTTTTTTTTTTTTTTTTTTTTTTTTTTTTTTTTTTTTTTTTTTTTTTTTTTTTTTTTTTTTTTTTTTTTTTTTTTTTTGTATTGTAACGTTGTTATTTGGATGAAATAAAATTAGTATGTTTTATTATTTTTAATAATTAGTGAAATGAATTTATTTTATTTAATGAAATGAAAAAAAATTAAGTTGTAAGTGGTGGGACCCAAATGAAAAAGTTGAGGTTAGTTATTGGTGAGGAGGGGGTTAGTTGTGAAGAGGTATTGGGGTGATGTGGCACGAGTGGGGCCCAAACGAAGAGCCCAATGCTCTTATCCTCAACAACCAACTTATCTTCAGGCATTTTTTCTTCTATCTCAAAATCTTTCAACTCATTATTTTTTTTTATCAATCCTATCATTTTTTTTTGCTTTTCTTGTCCCCTTTCTTCTCCTTTATTCACTTCATATTTAGAAATATTTTATTCCTCCTACTTCGAATATTATCTTGAATCTCCTGAACATCCATTTTATCAAAATCCTGCATATACAAAACCTACACAACACAAATCAATTCAAAACTAATAACAATTAATTTTTATAAATATAATAACTCAATTAATTACCCTGCAGCAAGATTGTTTTTATCAGCATCAACAGAAGCACCTGGATCAGATGATGATGATGATTACGTTATCACTCCCCATCTAACCATTGATTTCAAGTTGCAGCGGTGAGCTGACGTGGCGTATGAAGAAAGTGAGGGAGTTCACGGGTATGAAGCGTCGAGTATTCGACCCGGACATACCATTTCTTTTCCTTCCTAAAATTATTAGCCAACTTACTGTGTTTGGTTTTAATAAAAAAACACACGGTGAGTGTTTTTGTGTGTGTGTGTCTGAGAGAGAGAGAGTTTGTTGGAGGTAACGACAATTTGGAATAGTTGTGACTAGCGCCGGAGAAGATGAATTGGTAGTTTGTGGTGGTGATGGTGGCGGTGGTGGTGATTTGTCTATTGATTGTGACGGAGGTGCGGTGCCGCTGGTGGTTGCGGCTTCCATTGGTGATGGTGATTTGGTGTTTTTAAGATGTTACAGGTGATAAAATGAGGGTTAAGTTTTATTTAATGAAATTACAAAAGTGCCCTTATGTAACATCTGGTAATTTTCCTAAAACCTAATCCTAGCCAAACTTCTATTTTTAGAGCCTGAAACGTTTTAAAACTTTAAAGCATGTTAAATTTGATTTGAAGAGCGTGAGATATATTAGGAACGAGAATTTATTTGTAGACTAGCTCAGCACAACCTAGAAAAACTCGAATTTGTTTCACTTGCCAAATTATTTGATTTATTATGAGTTTGAGAAAAACTATGAAGTTTATGCTTGATTTTATTGGAAAAACTATTTCGAGAACGATGGCGCAAGTTTTATAATTTTTCGAGTCCGTTTGCTATGTCATTTGAGTCCCGAACCGTTTTATGAAGAAGACTAGCTAAAAACCCACCCATACTACTCACCTATAAATACCCCCCACCCTACCACTTAACTCATTTTATCACTCCAAAAACACACACACTTCCCCTCCTTCTCTCTTCTTTCTCTCTCTAAAAATCCGGCCAACCCACCGCCGGCGTTCGAATTATTCCGGCCACCGGAATAAATTCCGGCCAAACCCTAATACACCACCTATCAAATCTTGTAGATCGGGACATCCCCGACTCATCCCCGCAACCCGTTTTGCTTCAAACACCCCGACGCGCCCTAAATCTTAAAAAGAAGCCGTCGACTTTCGTACTTTTCCGGCCATCTCATTTTTCCGGCGAGTCTTTTGGTATTCGAGCCTTCCCCAAGTCTTTTAATCACGTTTTGTTTATAAAAACTTAACAAAACCCTAACCCTAATTTTCGAATTCATATTAAACCGATTTTTACTTGTGTTTTTGTTAAATAAAAAGAGTTTTATTAAAGATTTTATAAAAGAAACTCGTGTGGGTATTTTTCTTGGTTCGTTTGGTCTCGACCCGAGTCGACTCACCGAGTCAACTCGGTGACTCGGTGAGGTTTGAGGTTATTTTTGCGTTTGATTCGAGTTAGGTGACGAGTGGAGTTGTATTTTGGGTTGTGGATGTTAATATTGGGTCCGTTTGGTTGTTTTCTTGCGTCGGCAGCCGTGACCCACCACCACCGAGTCATGGTGGTGGTGGTGAGTGGTTATATTGGTTGTTGGTATTGTTATTTGGTGACTTGGGTGTTGTAATAATTATGTTTAGGTTAGTTTTGGTTAGCCGAAGTGGTATTTGGGATCGAAGTTGTGATATTAGGATTAGTGACGGGATTAGGTTTAGAATTGGTAAATTTGGTTGAGGCGAGAACATGGGATTGTGATGTTTGTTTCGGATTTGGTTTTGGTTATGTTTTGTCGGGATTGATTATTAGTCTCGGATGGTTATTGTTATTATTATAACCTTATTATTATTATTATTAGTTTTTAAACGGTAAATATTAATACGGAATAATAACTATGAAATTAAAATATAAAATTGTTAAAGTTAATTTAATTTGGATGACGGACTTGGTATCCGCTTTGATGACTTATATTATGACTTGTGAACTTGTATTGGACGTATTGGATTTGCGGCTATGGTTATTTGGACTTATGGACCCTTTGGTACACGAGACGGTAGGGTACGTTAGGCCCTTAAAGATCTTAACGTACCTGGAACCCGAACTATACGAAATGGTCGATAAACCTGAACAACTAATGGACAACGTGAATGATATATCCAATCATATTAATATCTACACTTATATTATTATTAACGTTATTTATATTTAAAAGAGTCGATGACTCGGGAAATGCTTTATAAACGGGCAGGTCATGCCGAAATTTACTAAAATTAATTATTATCTTTACTATACTTTATCAAATATAATCTTAATATATTTTGGGAAATGGGTAATACCGAGACTATTAGGAATTGTTGTCTTTATCTATTCGTGTCTTTTATTCTTTTCTGTTCTTCCTTTCTTTTGACGAGTATTCTTCGAGTCTTTGTTGTTTTCTCATATGTTTTAAGGTTCGCCGACTTGTTCTTTTCTATCTTTCTTCCACACGAGACTACTTTTGGAAAATGTTTTCTTTCAAACGCCATCATCTTTTATAAAACTTCATTCAAGCATTAACTATTAAAGTATTCGAGTACTATTGCTGAGTTATGATATTTATATGATTAGGTTGTGCTGAGGATTGTCTGCTGTGAGGCGTATTTGTTTGGTTGACATATATATCTCGTTACCTGCTGTTGTTAAGGTGTGATTCATAGCCCCACTTTTTATCTTTTAAATGTTTATAAACCCATGGGGTGAGATACATGCTTTAAATGTTTTCTGAGCACAAGTATTTTTGGTATGCTTTCCTGATTGGTATGCTTTCCTGACGATGTGCTAAGTAGCTCTGCCTTGCCTATGCAAGACCCTCAGATCATGAACCATTAATCACTTGCGAGTGAACGCGAATATAGGGATATAGCGCTATAGGAATTGACCCTCCCACTCCTTTTGCTAGATAGGCAAATTGTGGTGTACTATATTCGATTTGTCGAGTAAATGGCAAGTGCTCGACCTTGAGGGCATTGTTATACTATGAAATTCCGCGGTTATATTGATATTATGATTGTGGTTAACGTTTGCGTGTCATGAGCTTAGCATCATCAACAATGTTATATGCACAGGGATGCCTCTATACATTGGTTGTTATCTTGATTACCCGATATTAGCATATGTTGCTCATATCTTATGATTAAACCTTGTGCTCAACTTTATATTTTAAACCTATGGATTACACTCAACCTTTGTGTTGACTTTTTAAGCATGTATTTTCAGGTAATGATGTTTAGCTTGGCATGATGATATAATGGGCGTGGAGGAGTGGCATTGGCTGGAGGGGCATTCTGTCACGGCAGCTTAACTACTTTACTACCCTATTTTTACATGTCATTCGTCAAACCTTTTTGTGTCTTATACTTTTCCGCTGCTATACTTTGTCTATTTTCCGCTGCAAACTCTATTTACTTTTCCGCTGCTATTTTATATAAAGAGTACTTGTACTCTAAATGGTTTATAAATCGAATGATATGTTTTGGTCACATTTTAAACGTCCCGAGTTGTGGTCGTTTACTATAAATGTGCCTGGTTTCTATTTTCGTAATACCCCCAGCACTGTAGCTGCCATATTTGAGTTGGGGGTGTTACACCTTAATAATTAGTTATATTAAAATGAGGATTAATCTAGACCTTTAGATTTAAAATAGATGGATGGTTGAGATTTTGTTATTTGTTCTTTAGATAAATGTGTTTCGTATTAAACTTTTCTCATCTCTTAAACTGTTGATTGTTAAGCGAAAAAAGAAAAAAAAATAACATCATCGCGACGAGCATTTAATTATCTTCATATAGACAGACACTTTGATATTCTTTTGACACATTTTTTTTTTTTTTTTTTTTTTTTTTAAACTTTCATGAGAAATCACGTGTGATCGAACACTAATTTGAATATTCGAACATGTTGTGTGAGAAGTTCCTCAACCAAATGGTTGTAGGTTCAAGTCATATTTAGGACATCATGAGATAGATTTGTAACATAAATATTGTGATATAGTTAAAATCAGAGGCGGACCCGACATCACTAGGTGGTGCCCGAGAACCACCTTGGACACCAAGTTTGTTTAGATGCGATATAGTGAATAAATTTGGGACCTACCATAACACCAAGTTTGTTTAGATGCGATATAGTGAATAAATTTGGGACCTACCATCAAAATTATCAGGGAACCACCATGGATCAAATTGGAAAAACAAAGAAAAGAAATTAAAGAAAAAAACACTTAAGTGGAAAAGAGAAATGATAGAGAGACTTAAACATTGTGCCTAATTTCGTATCTAAACTTGCATGCCACCATTTTATTGGTTGCAACTAAGGGACCCACTATTTCACAAACTAATAAACCATTGACACAAATATTTAAGCATGAAATTAGGCATATCTTTAGTCCTTCCAAACATTTCTCATAAAATGGTGGAACTTGCCGGAAATTCCCTCTAAATACTATAGAGGGGGAACTTGGGTTTTGTGCCCTATAAAAATATCGCTTCCCATAAAATAATATTTTGTAGTTACTATAAGGAGATGCTAATTTGTCGCTACTCCCACAAATCATTAAAAAACAATTTTTTGTAACAATAAAATATTGGGTACATGAATAAAATATTGTAACCGGCGGCCAACAACTAATAAAAAAGAAAAGAAGTTACGAAATTCACCCAGAACTATGCATTAACTTGCAAAAACTACCCTATACTTTTAACTATTTATAATTTTTTCATATAACAAACTTTATTTATCAAATATCTAACAGATATCTCGCGATTTCGTAAATAAAAAAAATTCCGCTAGAAAGATCTTTCGATGACGAACAAAACGAGCCCAATATTGATATATTTTTTACGTACGCACAATTATATAAAAAAAATTGTGAAGTTTCATATATATCTAAAATAAAAGAACTTTTATAATACACCCTTAATCTATCAAATAACTTTAAAAACTATTTTAAAATTGATATTGATATGCTTATAACATATGTACGAACTAGTTATAATACCCGCGCACGCGCGGGGTTTTTTCTAATTTTTTGAATTATATATTATCATGATTAAAATATGAACAAATTAACGTGTCTTAAAAGGTTTTTATTTGTTTGAGTATAAAAGTAAGAAATTTTATATATTTAAGTTTTTATTTATTTATTATTTTTAGATAATGATTTTGATTGGAAATTAACTTTCATTATTCAAGCTAAATATGATGCCGTAATATTTTTCTAGTTGTATTATAATTGGTATATATCTATAGATTTTTTTTTATAAAAATATTCCAAAGATAATTTATGAGGTGCATCGGATGTTAGCAATGATCATAATCCAAATCGAACTACATTATTTGTGTTTCTTTGTTAGACCGGCCGTAATAAGGGCAAGATGACCGAGTCTTCGGCATCCAAGACAAGTCTTCCCCTGTTAGGGTCACCTATATGTGTATATACACTTGTATGCCAAAACCCCATATATAATTACAATTACGTGAAGTGATACACATCAATTGTGCTTTGTGCTTTTTAAAAAAAATTACATGTACCAAAACCGCTAATGAATACTCAAAAATTAAGGGGAAAACTGAAGTAATAACACACGCATAGATCACTTAGACTGTTGATTATGTTCATTTAGACTCATCCAACGTAATTGGTTTAAACAATATGTGTGCATGGAAGAACAATCAGTTAGCATCTTTCAAGAGGTAAATACATTGAAGCTCTTGTGTCAACCATTTAAGACATTTGGCAACATCTAGCTATAACAAACTCTATATTTTGAACTCACACATATAGATTTGGTATTTTACCAACAGTTTTTGTAATCATATTTATTTATGAAACCGAACCAAAAAGCCTTGATGAATTGTCACTCAGTCATGACATTTTTTAACCGACACAAATAAGTATTCGTTATAATCGATTGCCAACCACATCTGTTTCCCCACCTCCAATGATCAATCAATAGCCTTCCCTTATAATGAGTATCAATAAGGTGCCATAAAATCTTTGAAGCACTGGTATATTGATGCCTTTTCTACACTAACCAGCTGCACACGATTCAAGTTGCACCTATTTATATTTCCAGTAGTTTCAACTTGAGGATCTGCAGAAAGATCCCACCATTCATTTCCTAACTGATTTGGTTTGAAATTATTTCTTTTTTATACTGATTGAACTGAAATGGATCAGCTCGTAAATGTAAATACATAAATAAAATTTTGATGTAGTTGAGACGATTAAAAAGACTTTTGAGTTAAAAAAAGAAACATTATGAGCGTCTTTCAACCCGTTAATTTCAGCTGTATTTGAAAATCTACCTGTAAGTCGTCTCGTATGTTGGCAACATCTTGTAACGTCTTGCTTCATATTTTGCTGCCAGGATCCTCGTGGCTGCTATTTTGGGGTTCTGCACCTCGCTAGGAGAAGTACGTCACCAGTCACTCTATACTCTATATCATCAAACCAACACGAACGATTACTACGATTACTATTTACTATCGCATGTAATCAAGTTTATACTCTCATAATCAATCAACATGACTCAACAACAAAATAAATAAAAAAGAACAATTTAAATAACCTCATGAATGGTATAACATTTAAGCGGAACACTATGGTAGCTCAAACAACTTAGTTTGCTCAACAAACCTTAACTTTTCTTCGAAAAAATATATATATTTGAAACCACAAACACTATGTGCATTTTATATTTTTTAAATATACCCACGTATGCAAAGAAAGACAATATGAAGCAACAATCATATGTGCCAAAATTGAAGGAAAAACTACTCCAAATATCCCGAATATGACCATTAGATTATTTAATAGTTACTGCAATCATACTAAATCATGTTCTCGGCCAACCAAAATGCGACCTCTAAACTCACAGTTTGACTATAATGATCAACTTATTATGTTAAAATCACAAAAAAGTACATGATTAAAATACTAAAATTGATTCAAAGAACGATTGTCTGTAAAAGGAGAAGAATTGCCTACAATTATCTTGGGGAGCATGATATCTAGTGGCTACTATTATACCTTATTTAGATTAGAGGCAATTTATATTTTCTATTGAATTTAAAAACTTTTTAAACAGCCAAGCAAACATTAGGATACAAAACTTAAGTATACATAACATTGCAAGCAAAGTCTTGCATGTTACATGCTCTTCATACAGTTGTTTGCAACAAAATGACAACAAAAACATGGAAGGTTAAGGTTTACTTGTTCAGTATATTTTCTAAAAGAAACATATCAACGTTTGGTTGTTTGGTCACTTGTACGAACAGGTTCCAAAACTAAAAGTATAAACAAAGGACACTATACATATCTGGACTTTCCCTTTCAAACTACTCGAATTGACCCATTCGTGAGTGAATGGGTCGATATTAGCACCTCTGATTCAAACGCCTAATAAACTACACATTTTTTCCCACATAAATGTAAGAAGAGTAATACAAAAAGTTGGAGAGTTGCAGCATTAATGCCTTTACCTGTAACAAAGCCTACTTCATAATGGACATCCACATAACCTTTCAGTAACTCTCTCAGCTTGCGACCAAGTTTTCCTTCCTGCACAAAACATTATTGTCCTCATTTGTTTACTTGGTTGTCCCCTTTAAAAGATTTCATATATGCCCATGAATATTGCAACATTATTGTCCTCATTTGTACTTATTTTGACTATTTTATCAACATCTGAGATATTGTTTAATATAAAATTCACCCAAACAGCTCTTAGGCCCCCTAATAAGCAATCCCAGACACGCCCTAAATGTTAAGCTTTTACTTAAACCACATCACAACCATTAACCAATCCTTTGGGAATACATGTAACCTTCCAACTCAAATTATCTAAACGCCCATTTAGATTCATATGGCCTATTAGTATGCCCCTATCACAAATTTCTGAATTTGGACTACAATTCTTTCACATAATGTAGTAACTGATATATATTTAGTATGCATTAACACATCTTACTGTTCGAATGAAGGGAGCAACCTGAATGAGAAGACTAACCGTCTTTTGCAACTAATCGGTTAGTATCAGTTCCTTATGTGAAGCGCTTTGAGAGGTAAAAAACATAGCTAATAGAATCTGCAATGATGGAAGGAATACATACATGAAGTTTGTAATTTGCAAACAAAATAGACCCAATAGGTGATGTCAAGTCTATCTTACAATGTGGAAACATACACCGGTATGTCCAAAATCAATAAACTTTTGTCATATAAAATTTCTAAAAGCAAAAATAGAAGATTAACAGAATTCAATTATTACATTTGTAAATTCTTAAGCAAGAACTGCAAGTTTGAGTGCCAATATATATAATTGTTAGTCTCGGCTCCTCATGTCCAACTAAAACATCAATTATATATACTTATAAAATGCTAAATGTAGGTCCAATTAAACATCAACTATAAGCAATCCCAAACAGCCCTGACTCATTGCTCCACTAAGTGGAATGTACTTTGTAGGGAGCGACAGACTAACTAAGCAAAGAAGTCCAATATCAACAAATAACTTAGCTTAATCTCCTCATATATTTTAGAATATTAATGTAAATCCCTCCGTCCCAAAGATCCTATATATATTCTCCAATTTAATGCAGAAGCTGATCAAAGATCCTATATATATTTTATTGAATGATGGCATACCTTGTGCATTTGTAACCAAAAATACACATCAGCAAAACCTGTAAAAAAACACTTATGATATGAATAACAAATATAAAAAACCTTTAAACTTCACAGTAAACAACACGTTTATTTAATTATTTGTGCCATCGATTCAAAAAAATAATAATAATAACTTAACCTTTTTAAAAATATTGATATACCTCTTCACTAATTGTGTCGATATTTTGCTTTATTGATTAATCATTCATCTGGAATTGATAATTAATTGCATAAAAAAAGTTATCAATTTGTGAAAAAATTGATTAACAGACAACCTTTATATAAGCAAATGTAAAAATCTAATCTCAAACACCAATTGAAAAAAAAATAATGTATTGTACCTCCTTTGTGAAGCCACGAATAAGCATGAATAACCAATGATCGCTCAAAACGTGATAATTGATGAGTTCAATTTTGTTTTGGTAAATTAAGGGTTTGTTGGTTGACTTTTTTTTTGGTCGATATAATGATGAAACCGGCTATGTTTGATTGTGGTTTTGTTTTTCAAATTGTTTGTTTAAACCCCTGAAGATATTGTAGATTTACCCCACCTTTTTAAGTTTTCTTTTTTCATACTTTTGACACATATAACTTTTCACTCACTTTTCACCTAAAACGAATTTACAATTTTTTTTGGTTAAATTAGGAAATATTTAAGGCTCTTTTTATTAAAAATCTTTAAAATAGAAAATTTATTACTTAATAAGGAATGATTTGATTGAAAAAGTCCCCACTAGGGGTTTTGTTTTATTAGGAAAAAGATTTATAAAAAATAATCACGCTTAATATGTATAATTTTTGTAATAATCTACGCAACCAACCTAAACTTTCAAAATGATCAAAAAATAGGTTAACAGCTCGGCCACAACATTCAAAACCGGACTACCAACAATCTATGCATAGGTCAGATGAAAATAAAATTTTGTCAGCGTCGCCGCAACGCAGGGGTGCTATTGATATACTTCTAATATACATACGGTTTTATAAAAAATGTTGAAGTTTGATACATATTAACAAATTGCGGAAACTACCTTGAACTTTTTGTTATTTACAAACTTTTTATATAACAAATGCTCCTGTTTAATCGAAAAACTATTCGAACTACACACGGACTTAATCAGAATTTGCGCAAAAAAGACCCGTCGCAACGCGGCGGGCGCACACACCTTGTTGTTACTATGAAGATGTAGTGGTTTTGTTTTTAGTGATTTTTTTGTTTGGTTTTAAGAAGAGTAGTACGGTTTCCACACCATTCAAGCCCTTTGTACCTTTTTATATTACTTTAATTCTCTGACACATGCTGCAATACCTTTTATTTTGAACTATTTAAAAAAAAAAAAACATTTTCTCTCACACAAACACCACACATATTTTCCTTCTTCTAAACCACCTACTAAACACAACAAACACCGCCGCCATCCGCCACCACTTCCAGCATCTGCTCACCACCACTGCGTTGCTCACGCCGCCGCTCCGCACACCACTGACAAACACCGCTGCCATCAACTCCGGTCAAACCACCACAAGCGCCGCACCTCTGTCTTTAAACCCACCACCGCCACCGCCGGAAACACCACCGACTACGGCAACCACCGCCATCTGCCACCACTTCTGCTCACCACCGCTGCGTTGCTCATGCCGCCGCTCCGCCACAACTACTAAACACCACAAACCCACCACCAAAAACCTACCCACCAAAATAAATTCTCTGCGTCTTCTTGATTCCTATAATCCCGTCATCAGCCACCACCAACACTTCTTCTTTTCTTCTTTTTTTCCAGATCTGCACCACCACCAACACTTCTTCTTCTTTTTTCTCAGATCCACGTGTGTATGTGTGGGTGAAGATTATTATGGTTGTGGATATGATAAGGGAGGTGACGAGTGGGATGGTGTTTGCCAGGAAAAATAATAATAATAATAAAACGAGTTGCTCATAGATATGTGTTTTTTTTTTATTAAGTATAGCAAAATGTGTTTTTTTTCCCGAATTGTATTTGGGTTGTACTATCTATTAAACCAACTCTACTCTTTGCTGTTGCAAATAAGGAAATATTAAAGCAAAAGTCACAATGTAGTAAAAGACAGATTAGCACAGTGGTGTTTGGTTCTCAGACAATTGGTGTGGGAAACCATTAAGCCTTTAAGAAAGCCACGTGGGTGTATTTTCTTGTAATTCGCTAGAATAAATTTTGTATTTTGTATTTACTTTTATATTTCTTTTTAAAAGAATTTTATATCATCAAATTAGTAGTTTTAAATTTGCTCCTGGAAAATATACCGAGGGGTTTGATATTTATGTGTTACACTTTAAAATATATGTTATCATTAGCTTTAAATTGAACAAATAAGTACTAACTTATTCATTTTCCATTTTTGATCAATTTTAACACAGATACGTTGTTCAAATTTTATTTTGTAACACATATATGAAACATTCTTTCTGTGGTAGATTTGATACAACTCAATCGATCGGGATTCTTTATGTTAGACTTCTGTGCACTATATTGCGACCGACACAACCCAACCCAACCCGGGCGTTTAGCGGTTGGTTCATTGACCTGCCAATTTTATCACCTTAACTAAAGAAGGGAACCACTTTAGATTTGGTCATGGGTCCGCCACCGGTTAAAATTGTCATTCTAAAAAACAATTAAAAAACAAATGTAAACATATAATATGAACATAACTTTTTTTATGATATTTTAAAAGTTCCACCTTTTTTTTTCTTGATAACAAGTTCATAGCTTTCGAACCATATATAAGACATTATATTTTGAATTGTAGATTAGTCCAATTACATGTGATTTTTACTACATGTGTTGTTTTCATATGTGATTATAGAAGTCATGAATGTGTATTTTTAATGCAAANGATGGTGTTTGCCAGGAAAAATAATAATAATAATAAAACGAGTTGCTCATAGATATGTGTTTTTTTTTTATTAAGTATAGCAAAATGTGTTTTTTTTCCCGAATTGTATTTGGGTTGTACTATCTATTAAACCAACTCTACTCTTTGCTGTTGCAAATAAGGAAATATTAAAGCAAAAGTCACAATGTAGTAAAAGACAGATTAGCACAGTGGTGTTTGGTTCTCAGACAATTGGTGTGGGAAACCATTAAGCCTTTAAGAAAGCCACGTGGGTGTATTTTCTTGTAATTCGCTAGAATAAATTTTGTATTTTGTATTTACTTTTATATTTCTTTTTAAAAGAATTTTATATCATCAAATTAGTAGTTTTAAATTTGCTCCTGGAAAATATACCGAGGGGTTTGATATTTATGTGTTACACTTTAAAATATATGTTATCATTAGCTTTAAATTGAACAAATAAGTACTAACTTATTCATTTTCCATTTTTGATCAATTTTAACACAGATACGTTGTTCAAATTTTATTTTGTAACACATATATGAAACATTCTTTCTGTGGTAGATTTGATACAACTCAATCGATCGGGATTCTTTATGTTAGACTTCTGTGCACTATATTGCGACCGACACAACCCAACCCAACCCGGGCGTTTAGCGGTTGGTTCATTGACCTGCCAATTTTATCACCTTAACTAAAGAAGGGAACCACTTTAGATTTGGTCATGGGTCCGCCACCGGTTAAAATTGTCATTCTAAAAAACAATTAAAAAACAAATGTAAACATATAATATGAACATAACTTTTTTTATGATATTTTAAAAGTTCCACCTTTTTTTTTCTTGATAACAAGTTCATAGCTTTCGAACCATATATAAGACATTATATTTTGAATTGTAGATTAGTCCAATTACATGTGATTTTTACTACATGTGTTGTTTTCATATGTGATTATAGAAGTCATGAATGTGTATTTTTAATGCAAAAAAGGGAAAAGTATTTGATTTATAGACAAATACTTATGTCAATTTTAGTACAGATGTTTAGTGTTCGAAGTTCGATATTAGTGTGTAAATCATATGTGGCATGTCATGCGAATTTCAATACCAAAAATAAAACGTGAAAAAAAGATAAAAAAAAAAATATTTGTTTAAAGTATATAAAAGTGTCCGTGTATAGAAAAATAATTAAATACTCGTCGTAATGGTATAATTTGTTTTGTCTAACGATTAACGGTTCATTGAATATCTTATCTTATATATATATATATATATATATATATATATATATATATATATATATATATATATATATATATATATATATATATATATATACATATATAGAGTTGAGATCAAATAAGATCAATCTTAAAGTTGTAAAAGTAAGACCCATTAATTAACCAATAGGATTAGAGTAAGTGGCATTTAAGTTTTTAATTAAGCAAAATAACTAATTAAATGAAAAAGGGTATCATAGGAATTTTACGTCCCTTATTTTTCACTAACACTAAATAGCCTAATGTCCTTCCCACTTACAATATAAGCCGTCATTTTCTTTGTCCTTTTTTCACATTCATTTTCCAACTCATCTCAGATCCAATAAATTCCAATAGCCATGTACCTTTCTCTTTTTTCTCTTTGCATGAATGGTAAAGGTAACCATAACCACATATACCTTCAATCATATCTCACTAAATCCGGCTGCTACCTAATGACCACCGCCGTCAGATCCATTCACCGCCGCCACCACGACGGATCTGTGACTACAACCATTTGAATAATCCAGTGCATAATCAAACCTTGATGAGATTGGGTCTTCCCAATCGTCATATGTACGAGTTCAACGTCGGTTTCAGATCCGTCTTTTCCTCACGACGGCAGGACATGGTACACCACTCTCGTTTCCAGCGTCAGTTTCAAATCTGGTTTTAGCGTCGGTTTTGTGTACAACTAAACGGGTCGGATCCAAGAGAAAAAAAAATAACAACCAAGATATGTTGGTTTATTTGGGTCTCGAACGAATCCGTTGAATGTTTAGTTTTTTTTCCGTAAGATCTATATTAGATTTTTTTAAAAAATTTTTCTTTTTGTTTTTTTTGGTTATGATGATAAACAGAGGATGGACATATGGATTTGTTATGGTCATACACAAATTTTTGGTTAGATGTATCAATTGTTGTACTAGTAGTTTTTTTGCGAGTTCTTGTTGACTGAAGTGTGAGTTGGTCATGACTCATGATGTATCAAGTTTTTTGAGATGTAATATATGGTTTTTTTGTATTGTGTATTGAGTGTATCTGTTTATTTAGTGATTTATATTCACGTGTATTTGTATATTTTTGAAATATATATCAAGTGTATCTGTTTGAGTAGTGATTTCTATCAGTTTTTTTATTGTGTAACAAGTGTATCTTTTTATTGTGTAACAAGTGTATCTGTTTATTTTTGAAATATATATATCAAAAACAAAAAATGTATCAGTTTGTAAAAAATGGTTGGTGGAATATGTATTAAAAATAAAAATGGTTGGTGAAAAGAAAATACACCAAAAATTAATTCGAAAAATGTGTTTTGAATTGTCCATACTACCCTTGAAACTGTATTCAATGACTATAATTTCACTCATTTAATGTCAATCTCATCTAACAAAAATACAATGATCTAACGGTCCAAATTGGGTCTTACTTTTAGAACTTTAAGTTTGATCTTACAATAACCCTCCCCTATATATATATATATATATATATATATATATATATATATATATATATATATATATATATATATATATATATATATATATATATAGTTTCAAGATGTTTCTTAGACCTCCCAACGCTAGACTGGCGTTTCAGAACAATAGACTAAGGCCAATCCTTCAACATTAAGTATAGGCAATATGACCGGAAACATAGTAATGTTAGGCCGCTCCTAGAATCGAATTATGAAGGACTGGATAGGGAGGAGACAGTCTATGGACAACGTATATATTCATCTTCAGAGATATCACAACAATTCTCAGAGTCCCCATAAGGGTGGGTCATACCGTAATAAATTTCTCCCAATACCACCGGCCCAATTGGGTTCCATCAACCTCAAAGGGTCCGAAACTACTTGCGGTTGGTTTTAACGTTTAAACCAACCCGTAACTCAAACCAAATCCAATACTCCTATAATTTCCAAGAACATCAACATATAACAATCACATAAATTCCCCCATGGAGCCGCCTCTATAAGGGTCTCATAAATAATCATCATCATATCGCTCATCACATTAATATCACCACACATAAATTGATGTTTGGCTTTGGCGGCTGGCGGGCTTGGTTCGAGTGATCGGCTTCTATAAAATTCGGTTATATTTAGTTTTTATTACCTGTCTCTATAAACCTGGCTTGGTCCAATCTGTAACCCCCCAAAAAATTTGGTACAGGGAAAGGCTATTCAGCTTTCGTGCTACGGGGATTGTATCCAACAACAAGTCATAAAAGAACGAGATATTAGTACATAAGTAAACACAACCCAAAAAGGGGTTTTGAGTTTACCATTCCATCCCATGATTTATCCAAAGTAAAGCCCAAAGAATAAACGTAGGTCCCACAAAACATATTTAAGAGTTTTAGAAAATAGATCCTTAGGACCGCATTGCCAAGCCAAAGCCTCCAATCCCAAGCATCCAAATCATAATGTAATTACCTGAGAAAACGGTTGCTAAAAGTCAGGCTTTCGCTGGGAGATAATAGGGTATATTCTAACAAATCAAGTGGGGACATGAACGCAAAACGCTTGCTAGCTAGACTTAGGCCTCAAATCACACGGCAAGAACCCTATTAATGCACACTATAGTCCAACCAACCAAATCAATTCCAAAATCAATCTGGTATGTAATGAATACGAATACCCACATGCGTTAAGAAATACGAACATTTCAACTGTACCTAGTTCTAGACTAGGCCCCGTTGTACACTTACCTAGTTTTTGCTTAGCCTCGTCATAGGCTACCTAGTTTCTTGATCTAGGCCTCCCCTTATCCTACCTAGTTACTTATAAGCATAGGCAAGTTTTAAAAAAAAACAGCGATAATAGTCCACTACAAATAATTTGCACGTTTCTCCACCCCAAGTTATTGAAAACCAATAGTTCAAGAGTAAAGTAGGGGCTATGACTCAACCCTCAAGTCCAGCAAACAACATAGAATATTCAACAGAAGCAATGGAAAGTACTCCAACTTTCTGGGCAGACCGGTGATACATGACTCGCACTACCTAATAATATCAATACGCTTCAGTGATAATTCTCAAATAAATATATCCCAATCCCGACATATTCCATTTTCCATATTCAAAAAACTCTTCTTTTCTTTAGTGTTTGTATCCATGTGTGTGTGCAGTGTCGACTCAACAAAGCTCTGTGACACACTTCCAAAGATCACCAAATATCCGTGGCTCAAAATAAACTCACGATTAGATTATGGCGACTACTAGGTTCGTGTGCCCTGGAAACATTTAGTAACTCAAAAATTTATTTTATTTCCCTTTCTAATCTTTGTTCATTTGCGTTGAAATAAACAAGTAGATATACTTGTTATTTGTTATTTCTCTATATGAAAATCATACATAATTTTTATCGTTCAACTCTTCAAATATATAAAATAATA